>JASGXE010015022.1:0-35580 GCA_030068105.1 Sinentomon sp. SZTP_YWyxl
TTGTGCTCTGACGAAAAAGCAAGGATTTTTCAAAGGTGGAAAAACAATTCAAACAATTCATTGGCATATATCTCGAAGATTATGCAACTCAAAATCCTGCCATTTTGGGGACAGTATATGGTGGCCAGTGTCACTCATTTTCCACAGGTGTTTGAATAATTCAACAATTTTCCTGTGTTACAGGAAGAGAAAGATGGTTCTCACAAGGCATTCACAGGTACACCTGACCTCGGCTTCTACAACTCTCACCTTTTTAGACAAACAAACGGGCAATGTCAGGACGGCAATTTTCCGCTGTCCGGCCTCGGTCAAAAGCGTCAAATTCAGAGGCAAAATAGAGCCCACTTTTGAAAAACGTGGAACATCTGACAGTTGCATGAGAAGGGTGGAAATTTGCATCGATGTCAAGGAAGAATGCCTCCAGTGATTTCTGGAGGTGAAATTGATTAAAGTTGTACCCAAGACATTTGAGGATGCAACTTCAATTCTGGTACAACCCACACGTATCAATTTTTAAAATCTCCCATCACTGGCAAACAACGGTCATATTTTGTGCAAAACATTTTTTCCTCGGGAGCGAGTGTTCTCCGAAGAAATAACATTCTCCAGCACCATGCTCAAAGCTTACTTCAAGAATCCATGACCTCAACCAAAAAGTCTGAAGACCTCAGCCAAAAAGCCAGTTAAATTCCGAAATCCTTCACTTCGTGTAGGGGGACCGTCAAATCCACCTTTAGAGACGTGACGCCACTTTTGGAGATTATGCTCCTAGATCTCCAAACACAATTCGTATATAAGGAATCGTATTTTTGCATTTCTGGTTTCCTAAGAAGATTTTTCGTGCGGCCGGAAGCCTATTGGCCCCTCCCTTTAAGGTAATGCTGATTGGTACCTAACAGCATTGGCGTGGTGCATCTTCCCTGAGGCACATCCTTTAGTTATTGCTCCATTTTTCCAATCTCTGTTTCCCCAGGCTTCCTCAATATTGTCCTTTTCTCCCTTTAGTGATTTACGGAAGCCGGCTCCCTGGTTTTAAACGTAATAATATTCAGGGGAGATTTTCAGTGAGAACATCTTTATTGTGAAGCTACAGGGTTGACAATGTTGGATGGAAAAACGAGCGTATTCCCTCAGCAAATTTTAGGAAACATCCACATTCAATTTGTCATCGGGTACTTTGCCAAGATGCCTCCGACCATTGAGGCTCGCTTCTCATAAAGTGAACCTTCTGCATGCATGCTGATTAAACATTCGCCTATAGTGTTAGTCGTGATCCAATCCGTCCATGAGATCCCTTCAGCAAAGAAGCATAGCCACTGTTCTGCAAAGTGCCATTTCAAAGTCATTGGTTCCCCTGGTTTGTTCACAGATGTCTTCAGCAGATGTTGTCCTGGAAAGTGCCCTCTCAAAGTAATGGGTTCCATTTTTTGTTTCCTGTTGAATAGGGCAGACGTTGTCCAGGAAAGTGGTCTTTCAAATCATGGGTTCCCCATGATTACTTGCTGATGTCATATTGTTAACGACCATTATCATGTTGTTGTCAGCAGTTTCCTGTCTGTCCAGGTGAGGCCTATTGACATGAACTAGGTTCTGGGTTCTATGCGTCAGCATGGAACCCAGAACCGTTCTAATGTCCGTTCCATTGACCGTTCGAATGTCATGGGGTGAGTTTATGTGAAGGGCTAACGAAATTACTCCCAATATGATTACTTAAAATTACTCCCAAATATGAAGCATGCGCGCTGCCGAGCTCAGACAATGCAACCGGAACAAATTCCTATCGAATCCAACGATTAGAAAAAATAAAACCCATGACGCCGAAAGGTTCGTGGGTATCAGCAATTACTGCGATCATGGCACCACGATTTCGGATATGAAGGTCCATCTCCCCGACAGTATTTTGCTTCCGTGGCCCAAGAGAAGATTATCTGCAGAGGGTTTGGCCAGAGCGGCTTCCGCTGGAAACTAAAACGTGAGACGGAAGCAAGGCCGGTCGTACTTTCCGCTTTTCGGTAAACGAATTCAAAGGTAGGAATTGTTAGATTGGAGTTGTTTTTGTGACATCCTGCTCTTGGCTCGGAAACACCTTCATGAATATTTTTGCAATTGTTGAAAAATAGAGCGAAGCCTTTTCAAACCATCTGCTTCAGCAATTGCAATGCTTCATGTAGATTTCCTCTCCACTCCTTACCTCTCCACTCCACTCCAGCCCGATGCAGCACAATATTCGAGCATCCTTAATCTTGTACTTCATTTTATCCCGATTTTTAGCGTTCTCTTTACCCCTCGCTCTCCAAACCCATTTTCCCTTTTATGGGCTTTCTGTGTCCCTCCTTTCCCATCATCGAAGTTAAGAATATGTTCCGATTTGGTTGTCATCGTACATTCTCCTCTTGCGTATTCGGGTATGTTCCTGATAAGTGGTATGAGAGCAGACTCAGTGTCGAACTTGGAAATCGTCGGGCGCGTCATGATCTTTTAAAGCGCGTCCTATTCTCCAAGGCGTCTCCGAACCTTGCAACCTCCAACTTCCCTTCAAATTTTTTCACTTCGTAGGCCTATGGGTTGAATTCCAGACTAAGAAAAAACATCTCATGATCAGGTTGTCAGATCACTTGTCTTGAAACAGATCAGCATTTGCTTCGGGAACGGGAATTTGGTCGACGTGACTCCATTTCTGGCGCACCTACCACACCGGCCAGAATGAGAATGTTAGAGGACAAAAATGAACGTTCGTTCTATCAAATTGGGTGGAGAGTTTCAAATTAGAAGCAGCGGATCTTTCTGTCCAGTTTCTCGGGATTTGGTGGCAAAAAACCGCTGTTCCAACACTCATTGTTCGATACCACGTTATCACGAATGAATAGCGGGCTTTTGCAAGTAGAGTGCACATTTGAGCCTTTGAGGAATTCTCTATGAAGGGCTTCTCAGAAAAGGACCAAGGTCCAATCCTTCGGCTTGCTTCATGGTGGCAATGGCGACGAATTTTCGTTCAAATGATCTCAGATGCTGACCTCAAATTGACTCCTTGCAAAGCTCCTTAGCGGCACCTTGGTCTATTTCAATCCCATGCCCGTCTGTGTGATACTTGGATCGTATTGAGCGGTGATGTTGATTGGAGTTTGCCATGTGATTCTGACTTTTTTGGTCCCTTGGAACTCTTCCTCTCAAAAGGCAAGGATTTCTGCTCTGGTTTAGGCAAGGGGATCGGGGATCTCCATGGTTCGAAAACAGTGTGTGCCCGATGGAAACGGGGCACTGCAGCATTGAGAAATGTAAATGAAACACGAATGTTAAAAGCGTAAAATCTCTTGAACTTGGAACCAAATCAGGTGGGCCATACAATAAGGAACAATGATATGTTTTGTGGCTACCACCTCATCTCTTTCTTATGTTACAGTCAAGGGGCGAAACGACCTTTTAAGAGGGTGAAATCGGGCTTCTGCCGCGAAATCCCATCGTGGACGGATTTTATAAATAATACATAAAATAAAGTGAAACACGCACCCCATTTCAGCCAAAGTGATCAAATTCGCCACACCGCCCCCTATTTTTGGTCTTGGCGGATTTCACATCAAAATGAACCGGAAATAAAATCGTTGAGTTTCAAGTGGCGTGCGTAGCATTATAGGAAGGGTGCTGTGCATTTTTGTTTCTGTGTGCGTTCACGAAATTTTCGGATGATTGATGATGGCCTTTGATGAGCTTCCCATTCACTCTAACTTTTGCAAGATTGTTTCGTGAATGAATCCAGGGGATAAATTCAGCAACTTTCAGGGCAAAATTATCAGTCGATAAGTGGTAAATTTAGCGTGAGAAGCCTTGTTTCGTTTGTGTTCATCACCATTCACAGATGCCAAATTTTTTCATCTTAAAGTCCCTTAGTGTTAATTTTTTGCTGCGTGCCGTTCGAACATGGCGCGGGAAAAAGATAACTATACAGCTAAGAAAAACCTATTTCACCAAAACATTTCGCAAACTGCATTCACAAGTGCAAAAGGAATTAGGTACTGTCCTAATTTCAAAGTTCTTCAACGCTATAATGACAAATTTATCCCTCAATCGCTCAGAATAGGCTCTGAGTGTCGGATTTAGGCATTTAGGCATTTTTTCTGAGGCATTTACGTTTTAGGACATCGGAAATCCGACTTTCTCAACAAGATGCGCGTTTTCGTCTTTGTATATCTACATTTCGGCCACTGCGCCCTCCGCAATCGATCGATCCTCTTTGGCCTAATTTGCCAATGCCCGACGCACTGCATACGCAATTGGAAATAAAATTCAAAGGCAAGGAAATGCTCTTAAAAGGATTTTGTCATACCAACACTAAGTCATCGCTGAAATCGTTGCATGTCATGGAACAATGTATGCGAGGAAAGATTGACGGCTTCTCAACACCGAAATCAAAATCAAAATAAAAAAGATCAAGAATGTCAAAATTCAGAACAAGATCTGACGGTGGCATTAGATGTTTGGGTCTGACTGCCGCCATTGCAATTGAATTACGATTTTGTCCAACGCCAAAGCTGCTTTCCACAGTTACAATTTGGAGGTGGGGACGCCCGCCAGCCAGGTGACCAAGAATTTGATAATTCCAGAAAGGCGAGAATAAAGCCTGACAGACCATGCTATGGCGATGAAAAATGACATGAAGACGGAAGCCAACGATGCATAAACGCCTAACGAAAATAAGTGTTATGCAAAATGTGAAATTCGCTGACGTGTGTGTTGCAGCTTTTGAAATGAAAGGGGTCCAAGCTGTGCAAGCCCCTGCAAAAATAAAGGTTATGCAAATTGTGAAATTTTCTTCGGTGTGTGTCAACTTTTGCATTCAAAGGGGCAAAAAGGGGATTTCGTGGACCCCAGAAAAACAAAAAGAGCCAAATTTCGGCCACATACAAAATTTCTTGTGATGGAGCTTTGGACAAAAAGGAGAATGAAGGAAGACCCTTTGAGGAATCAATATCTTGCCAAGTGTTCCTCTTCACTCTTTTGGCTCCCATGCATTGGACAAATGGGCTTCTCGCTACCTCTCCAAGGAAAATATCTCTCGAATTCTGAGAGGCATTCGAAATGATTGAGAATTTTTGTGCAAAACACGAGATTTTCTGCGGTCACTTGGACCTGCGACATTATAAAATTGCGGAAAATTGTGGCACACGCAATTCTGGACAATCAAGCCCAAAAGCGAAGGAACAGAAAAAGTGTCTCGTGACTTCTTCCTTCACCGTTTTTCCATGGCATAGAATTCAGAATGCGAAATAAAGCATTGCATTCCAAGGAAAGTCTAAAACTGAAACCGAGCCGGGTCTAAGGCCACCGAAAAGCCGAAAGCACCCTGACAGATGCGAAGAATTGCCACCATGCAGATAATGCTGGATGGGAAATGGGGAGGCGGATGCTAGCAGGAGATTTATATGTGCAGAGTGTCCTGAAAACCTATTCACTGGTTTTGCAAGGTCACGATGCTGTTGCAAGTATGCCTCGATGCTACCTATATCAGCTACAAGCTACAAGAACCTTTGCAAAAATAACACCCAAAACTCTCCGAATACATCGGAAGTTAGAAGGTCTTCACGCTTGTATTCGTACATCAGGGACCCTCCAAATCCAACACAGTGATTGATACAGTTTCACGCGATACACGAATATCATAAACTTTCCCGCGATGCTTCCATGAATTCTACATGGCGCTTGAGAACATAATTATAACCCCTGTGTTGTTCGAAGAATCTTGACGGCAAAGGCTTGTCCGGCCTGTTGCCGTTTAGCCTTGGTCAGTGTACCTACAGATAGCTCTTTTGGTACACCCTGTCAAAGTGCCATTTTCGCTCGTGGTACCGGGAGCTTGGTTGTCGGAGTGGGTAACTCTGGAGCCCATCAGGATGGATTCAAACATTCATCACAAGACACGGGAAACTGGGATTTAGATCGCTTGCGGATTGCCGATCGCAGCACGTCCTTCCGTCCCATACCAACCTATCCTTATACTCACTCTACTAAGCCGCAAAGGAACGCGGGCCACAGGATAAATTGTGGCATCCTATGCTAGGATGGCTCCATGGCTGAAAATTTATGCCCATCAACCCATTATCTATATGTACAGGATGTCCATAAATTGGACCAAAGGAGTGCTCGAAACAGAACACAAAAAGTGAAGCACGGAAGTGAAATTTCTTGTTATTATGCATAGTTTCAGCATATTTTTAAGTCTTTTGTTCACTGTAAAAACAAACCTAATCTTTTGCTAGACAAAAGGGCAAATTCAACTGACTGTCCATCGAGTGACCACTCGCAGACGTCGTAGTCAAAAGACGAGTCTGGGTCAAAGATTTAGACTCAGAAGTAGTCAGTGGACTACCCAATCATTTGTCAAAAACTTTCATTTTGAGGTAGTTTCTTGCCTGTGGTAAACCTAGTCAAATGGTTGCTAAAATCAAAATGTTGTCAATTGACTATCCCATCTACAAAAGCTGGTCAAATGACGACCTTGCAGGAGAGTCTGAGACAAGCTTTTGCAAGATCGTCTTACAAGTTTACATTTTACAGTGTTCTGATATCTGTTGTGTAGCCACCTGTGCGTGCATCATTTACCCATGTTTTCTATTTTATCCTTAAATGCACTTCATGAAAGTTGTTTTTCATCTTTGTCAGTCATGGTGTTTTGTTGAGTAATTTTGCATCTTTTTGAATCATTGCGATTTGTTAAGTAGTTTTGCATATTTTTGAGTCATGGCAATTTGTGAAAAAATTTGCACCTTTTTGAGTCATTCCGTTTTCTGAAGTGATTTTCCATCTCTTTGAGCCATGACGTTTTTAGAGACGTTTTGCATCATTTTGGGTCATGGAGTTTTGTTAAGTAGTTTTGCAGCTTTTTTAGTCATGGCGTTTCTTTTTATGGTAGTGTAGAGGCAAGTGTTTTGTGCCAATAAAGCACCTCTGCGTTGTGAGAAGACGTAAAATAGTCTTTCGTATTTTCATCACCATTCGCAATTGTCGCAATGGCGTCTAGAAGGCAAGTTTCCAGGTTTTATTTTCGCTCATGAGACAGATATGCCGAAAAAACAATTTTAGGCACATATTTGCGGACGTCCTGTACATGCCGTGGATTGCGTAATTTTGTTTGCGCTCTCCTTATGCGATCTTCGGCGTTAACTTTCTCCAAGTTAGAGCTCTCTCTCTATCGTTTGGCCCTTTTTTCATTCAGAGATTTCAGGGTTCCTTTATATACTTGTTCAAATAATAATATTCCCATAAATATCTCAACCGCTCTTGGCGGTTTTCAGATTTTCAGGTATTTCTATATTTATAGATAGAGAGGTTTCCGTCCTCACTGTTGTTAATGGTGCACAAACTTTGTTTCAGTATTTCGGACGGGGGAAGGCACACGCCTCTATTTGTGGTCTGACGGCTCCCCTCTCCCACCCTTTCGTCCGTGGTCGTGGAGTCTTGCCCTCAGGAATTTTCCGAATCGACTGATTTTCAAAAACTTTCTTGTTAGGTGTAGTCACTAATTGCGTTATCGCAGATAGGCATGGCGGGAAACGATCATCTCCTTGAAGATGTTCAAGTTTGTCACGGCAAGGGCAAATTTCCGTAATTCTGCAAGGTCACAGAGCATCAGGAACTTGGAGATCCCTTCGTCTTTGCAAGGTCAACTGTTCCTGTCTTTAAACTATATTCAAGTTTGAAGTTTTTTGCCTTTTTTGCCATAATTATGCCAAACGTTTTTACCTTTCATACTTAGTCTGGTGCCGTGGCTGATGGGCAAGGCCAGCAAATCATAATGGCCTGCAGACTGCATAAAGGAGAAAGTGGGATAATGTTTTTGACCAAATTTCTCACCTGCGTGACCTGAACTTTGTCTGTCCAAAGGCTAGATTTTGCATGTAGGAGCCGCAGCAACTAAGAAGTGAACAAATTTGTACCAAAGCCATTATCAACCATAATTGGTTTATTTTACTAATTACCATATTTCCAACAACTATGTACCATGGTGTGCTCGCTCGAAAATGTGTTAGTTCTGTTGTTTTTTTTTTTCATTTCATTTTAGCTAGATATCTATAACATAACCTAACCAAAACCCCTTGCACCAGTATTGTTTTCGATAATATCAATACCACTCTCTGCAATCTTGTTTCAGAGGTCGGCTGTTGCGTTATTTAACAGACCTTCTGATTCGGTTGCCTAATTAAAATTTCATTGTAAGGACGCCATTCCAATGGCATATTGTTATTCCCCATAGAATTATACAAAAGCCATTTCTTTGCTGAAAAGTCGTCAGTTAAAAATTTCTCCATTTCGGAATTCCGAACCACTGAAAGTTCAGTCGTACCTTCCTTGGGGACCAGCGCACAATTGTTTGCAAGCGAAACTTCTCGCCATCCGCTTCTCTTATTGGAAATGCCTTCGCCGTCTTTGGGTTTCGTTTCTCCTGGGAAACATGCCGCTCTGTCAGCAACAAAAACCTGTTATGAGGCCTTCAGACCGCGAAAATATTTCACCACTTCTCAGCAATGTCTTAAGACAAATGCCTACAACTTTCCTTCCCTGATTAGCTAGCGCCTTTGGCATTCCATATTTGTCAACTTCTTGGCCATAAGTTATGGCTAGGGACGTTTCCTTTCGGTTTCAAAGTTCAGAGGCAAACCTACCAGCCCGGTCTTACTAACCAAATCACGTAAAAGATTCGAACAGAGAGAGAGAGAAAAAGAGAGACCTTTCTCTTGGGGCAACACCACGGCTGTGGAAGACTAATGCGGTGAAGGATAGAGTTTTGTCCCACGAAAGAAGGGTCTGTATAGTTGCGAGTTCCGGGTACTAATTTCACCGTTCCTGAGACGAAAATCACTGAACAAGCTCCGCAAAGAGAGGTCTGTTGATCTTTCGAAAAGTTGGTGTAAAGAGGGCGAGAGAGAGAGAGAGAGAGAGAGAGAGAGGAGAGAGAGAGGAGGAGAGAGAGAGAGAGGGAGAGAGAGAGGGAGAGAGAGGGGGAGGGAGAGAGAAGAGAGAGAGAGGAAATCTGTCTTTCCGATTGCAAAAAGTTTTCTGCTGTCGATTTCGACGGGTTGTGCCTCTTGCGACTAAAAAAATGAATATTCTAAGCCTAATACGGCGACAGGAATGACAAAAACATTCGTATCTATGGCTTCGTAGCATAATAAGGAAACGTAGTTTATTTCATTGCAAATATTTAAGTTGCGGCATTTCATTTCGTGTCTTCATTACTGTCTTTCATAATGACCGTGAAAATAATCCGCTTTCTGACATGGGGATCTGTTGATACTGGCGACAAAATTACACATCTTTTCCTCCATTTGAAATCACTTCCGAAACTTTTCTCTTTTCTTCTTATTCTTGTGCATTCAGCGGAAAGTTTTTCAAAAAGCTCAACTGGTCACAAAAATCACAATTTTACATTGTATGGGGAACGTTATTGTGTCGCTACTCCTTCCATTTTGATGGATTTTAAAACGCCTGCCTTTCCGCGTTGGCCCTTTTTGTTTTTTACTTTTGTTTTTATCAAAAGTCCCACTTTACTTGTCTGACAATGATTGTTTTTGCACCTCTGGCCCCTCTTAACGGCAGAGTTGACCGCCAAAAGTAACTTTATGAAAATACACCTTTTTCTAAATCAAGAATTCCTTGGTGATTAGAGCAGAAATGAAAGTGTCCCATGCATTGCAAAAAAAAATTTGCAAAAAAGAAGACGCTTATTTCCGCTGACAGAACTCCATATTCCACAAAATATAGCTCCTAACGTCAGTTGAAATAGTTGGCACTGCCTTTGAGACCGAAGGAAACGTTGGAAAACACGATAAAGAATTGAAACATTATTCTGGAATTTATTTTGTAATTACGACCAAATAACCCATGCGTACCCAATTCCATTTATCCATAATTGGTTCTCAAGAGAGCAACAAAGGATCTTGAACCCTTTGACTTCTTTCAGCCAATTCGCTTTTACACATAAAGAAAACACTGAAAATTTGGTTTCAGTCAACAGAATGAAGGCGGATATTTCAAAATTGAGAGTTTGGAAATGCTGAAATTTAACGGATTTGGCGCAAAACCTGTAAAACTATAATTTTAAAATTTGACCGAAATTATAGCACTTCTAATATGGGAATTGACAAAACAAATGCGCGGTAATAAAAGGCCCCATTTACTTCTCACCACGCTTCGAAATTTTGCACTGGCGAAGATCACTGACTGGCGAATGTCAGTAACGTTTACGGTGGATAGATGTAATGCTGATGGGTTTTCCCGGAATTTCGGGTAAAATGCGAAATCAGATGAAGAAATGCATGCAAGCGCTTTTACCCACAACTGTACCCAGACCAGATCTCTACGACGTTGCAGGCAACGTTTTCGTCCGGGTGACAGAAATCGAGTTATTTCGGCCGCAAACGTTCCTATGGGACCGGTGACTGGGGCAGAACGAACTGAGGCAGAAGTGGACTGAGGCAGAATTTTTGCATTTTTGTAGGCTGATTTTTTGAATTTCTCCGGGTAAGGTTACGTCCGGTTAAGTCAAGTTAAGTTAGGACAGGTGTAAGCTACCACCTCCATGCAAAAACTCCCTCCAAAACTCCCTCCTTTGTCCAATTCTACCTCAGTCCACTTCTGCCTCAGTCCAATTCTGCCTCAGGCCGCTCTATCCCACTGCACGATCTTGAATATGTCTGATTGTCTCGGTAGCATCTGAAAGGAATCCGTGCAACCTTCTCAAATGACACATCGAATTATATTTTTTTCAAGGCCTGAAATTCTTTAGTGATTTTCCGAACACCCTGTGCGGAGTTTTTTTAAAATCATGTTTTACGATTAACCAAATTACTACTTTCTTTCAAACCGCAAAATCTCTTAAACCCCCCAAATGATCATCACTTGGACCCTTTTGACTTTTTACCCATTTTGTTTCATAAGTTGCCTTTTCCATGAATTTTTGCACACCGTCGTTTTGTCATTGATTCAAAGGAGTTAATAATTTTTTTGTTGTGCATTTTTCTGCTTCATCCTTCTCAATTCTATGTAAATAACTTGTCTGACATGTATTTAAGCGGGGTTGACGTCCCTAAATAAAAACAATTTTCTATTTTTTTTCTAACTTTACCAGGCGATTTCACAACACCAGAGCGAAACCACAGTTTCTCCATTCGCGTGCGCAGTGATGAAATTTAGTTCTAATTTGCTGGTGACTCAGATTTCTCAGAAGTGTTCCCTTTCGCGTTTCTCAAAAGTTTGCCGACAGAAGACCTAAAGCACCACTTGAAAAAAAAAATCGAGAAATTTCAGGAAAGTCGCGTCTCCACACGCGCACCTTGAGGGTAAAACACAGGAGTTACTTCGAACATATCTTCAGCAAGAACCTACACGCCTTCGAAAAGTTGATTTCTTATTTTTAGTTTCGTTAATGACCAGGCTGAACTCTTGCCGTTCGGAATGTGCGAAAGTTTCCTCTCGTGGTGAGAATTCTTTTTCCAATCTCAAAACTTTCAAAGTCACCGAAAGTTATGGAAGTTATTTGGCCGACGCCTAGAGGGAAGAGAAATTGGAACGCGGAAGTTTTTTCATAATTTCCAGATTGAACTTGACACTTTTTCAACTAATTTCATTTTTAATTTATCGGGGCTGTTTTCTTTAGAGAGCTCAGCTGTTTCCAGTGCGACATTTCGCCTCCATTTCCAGCCCCATGCAGTATTCACCACGTGGAAAAGTTTGGCGCTTCGCAATTATTTTTTTATTTTATTTATTTATCAAAAATCTCAACAATCAAGTTAAACGTCATGGAATAAAACAAACAGCAATTTTATTAAACACAATAAAAATATGAGCAAAATCAACCAAAAATATCGCATGGGCCTAACCGGGCTAAAAGGAATGGGTTAGATGAGGCCGGACTGCATTGCATCAACCATTTTTCAACTAAAGTTGGGACATATATCCCATATAGTCATTGGAAAAACGGCAATGATTGAAGAAAGGTAGAAGAAGGCAAAAGTGCATTCCACTCCCTGACAGTGCGAAAGAAAAAGCTATTGAAATGCTTATTGAACTTGACAATTGGCTCTTCAATATGGTATCCATGGTTAGTTCGACGACGAACAGCCCGAACACTATAAATGGAGGAGGCAGTTTAGTACATACCCCACCTTGCAATATGGCTTGATAAAAAAATTTTAATCGCCGACATGTACGTCTCTCAGAAAGCGTGCTAAGTTCCAGACGTTGGAGCATTGCGGAAACAGATGAGGTCCTTCTGTAATCAATACAGATGAAGCGCAGGGCTACGCGCTGCAGACTCTCAAGAGCACTGGAATGGGACGCAAGAAATGGATCCCAGACCTCACAAGCATATTCTAGGATGGGTAAAACCAGGGCCACGTAGGCTTTAAGCTTGGCCTTAGAGGAGGCAGAATTTACATTCCTAATTAAAATGCCCAGAACCTTCCTAGCTTTTGAAATGGTATGAGCGATATGGGCATCCCATGACAGATCAGAGGAAAGATAAACTCCCAAATCCTTGAATTCAGTGACTTTAACTAGAGGATTCCCACCAAGATCATAGTGAGCTGAACGCGAAAATTTAGTGTTTCTCTCTTGAAAGCCATCCAATTGCATTTAGAAACATTGATGGCTAAACCCCAAATTTTGGCCCAGGAAATGAGTGCAACCAGATTGTCCTGCTGAGATCGACCAAGAGGCGGGCGATACAGAACTAAATCATCGGCAAAGAGCCTTGCATTGCATGTGAGTGAGGATGGAAGGTCATTAATGAAAATGACGAAGAGAAGTGGACCCGGGACACTACCCTGGGGGACTCCGCAGGTGTCACGCCGCCGGGCAGAGTACTCTTATTATCCAGTTTCTCTATTATCTCTATCAGAGTACTCTATTATCTCCTTTCTGTTTACCAATTTGACATTTTGCATCAATTCCGTGAATTGTGGACATAGAATTAATGTTATCGCAGATGTGTTATCCCCATTTAACTGTTGCCTCCGAAACTTTTTTCTTTTTTTTCGCTCTTCTGTTGCCAGCAGAAATAAGAGCGCCGGATTGCGACAAATCGTTCTGGAGGTGTCAGATTTTGACTTCTGCGTTTTAAGAGGATATTTTATGGAGTGATGAGTTTTTGCAAAAATCTGAACAGTCTCTATTGCTACATTATGAGAGCATTTTTTATCACCACTGTTCCCATTGCGTGAAAACATTTTCATTGATCGAAAAGGACGGCGATGTCGTAGTCTCTTTTCTGTTTTCCAATGAGATAACAGGTTGAGTCGGAAAGATATGTGTCAAAATTAATGTGTGATGTTTCTGACGCTGAAATTTCGTATAAACCACTGAAATTTTTGAAAAAAGAGTCAATCCGGATAATGGGCCAAACGTTCCCCAAAATGGGGACCAAGGGGTCTTTTAAATTCTCCAGATTTGTTTTATTCCTTGCGTCAATAAAAACACACAGATGAGAGCGACCTTTTTCGAAAAAACCTTTTTCGAAAAATTGTCTCGTTTAGATTTTGTTGTTGTTTTTTTTTTTTATTAACATTTCACAAATCTCAACCAAAATGTTGAACGTCACAGGTAAAAAAAAACTCCATGTGGGCTATTTTGGAACCATTTTGGAGCCATCTTGGACCATTTGGACCATTTTGTGGACCTTTGGGGGTTAATCCTAAACACAGTTCGCAAAATCCGTTTTCTTTTCCGGCTTGTGGCCTGAAGTGGTGGTTTGATGATCTGAAGTGGTGGGTATGACATTAGTCGTCCATAATGTGAAAGGTCTACAGAAAAGTCTTGTTGATTTGTGGACTGGAAACAAAATGACAAAGAACAAAAACAATTCACAACAACAATGAACTTTAAACTACGTGTACTGTGACTAACATTTCATGACTAACGCTTAGAAATGAGAAGGTCCGATTGCGGGACCGGTGACTGGGGCAGAGCGAACTGAGGCAGAAGTGGACTGAGGCAGAATTTTTTGCATTTTTGGGGGCTGATTTTTTTTTAATTTCTCCGGGTTAGGTTAAGTCAGGTTAGGTTGAGTTAAGTTAGTGAAGGTGTAAGCTACCACCTCCGTGCAAAAACTCCCCCTCCAAAACTCCCTCCTTTGTCCAATTCTACCTCAGTCCACTTCTGCCTCAGTCCGTTCTAACCCAGTCCCCCGATCCCTGATTGGAAGCCCTTTTCGCCGTGAGAAGTCCACAAAAGATGCCTTCACGTCACCGCCTGATCATCATATTTTGCCATTGGGATCATAGTTCATGGCAGACCTGGTGTACCTGCATGCCAATTCATCTTGTGTTTGCATGTGATTTTCAACATACCTTCGGAACTGTCGCAAAATGAGAAGAATCAACTTTCATCACTCGGATTCGTCTACCGTGATTTTCTTTTCCCCCTGTCAACATCGCTTCCAGTGCCACATGTTGCCTGTCAATTTGTCAAGCGAAATTCGGAATTCTGGAAGGCATCCGTGAAATAAAAGTTGCACATTCGGGATGAAAATGGAATGACTCAGTGAACCGAAAAGAAGCACAAAAAGGCGATCATTTTCCCCTCTTATTCCTGCAGGCTGGTAAACTTGTCTGCGGTTCAGTCAAAGATAGCCAAAAGGGTGTCTGTTTTAATGCAATCCTGCGTAAACTTGGTGCAATGAAATATTGCTGGCACACTTTCAGGTGATGGATTTACGTCTGCTCAGGAATCACAGCGATAATAGGTTTTCTTCATTGGGTTAACAGAGTGACAGACTGACAGAACAGTCAGCCATATCCCTCCTGAAAATGCCTGCAATTGACAATTGACCGAAACCATAACTGCGTGACTCAACCCAGTCTCACATCAAAGAACACACCCCAGATGAGTTCTGTTATTTTCAAACACCCAGTTGTTGAGAATTCTCATGGAAGAAAACGTCTAGAATGATTTCCGGCAGTTCGATCATCCAATCACGTGATGGCCGCCGCCAACAGAAAGAGGCCGAGAGAGAAATGTAAAAATGTAAAAAACACACACGTTCACAAGTTATGCTCGTCTTCGAATGTAAATTCTCGTCTGGTTTCTTTGTTATTGAAAAAATATTCAGCGTCAGATCGAAAGTTTCGCCCGACTTTAAGTACACTGCTGAAAATATGTGTGATTTCACGGAACTGGCAGGGAAATGGTCACATGGGTCGCAAATGCGTTTACAAAGTCAACAGTTTCCAATTTCTGAAATTGCATGACACTACAGCAGGCATCATACGTTGCGGAATTGAATTGCACCACATTACGGAATATACGGACATTACGTATGTCCATACGTATGTCCATACATTACGGACATTACGGAATTTACGGACATTCCGTTATATCTCGGAATTGTATAAGATTACAACTGGAAATTGAATGTTTGCTTTTTGCATCTAAAAGTGCACTCTTCGAGTTGCTAACGTAAACTTCGGCATGTTGAGTCCTTGAAGTGTCAAAATTCGTTTCGGAGGTTGACTGCAAATTACTTCCTCTCCAGTTTTAAAACATGCCCATAATTATTTCATGTTCATAATGTCAAATTTCATGATCATTATGGTCTGGTCAAATGCTAAATTTGTTGTGATAATGTCATGGTCCATAAGGTTTCTTCAAGAATGCTGCTCATATAATTCCGAACCTTGAATTTGCTATACAAAAGTTATTTTTTGTCGAGAACTTGGTCCAGTGGAAGCATTTTTCTTTCGGTGGACAGTGCTCCAATTGTTGCATTTCGGGACATTGCTCAAGCAGCAGCAATTATTTTCTGGACAGTGCTCCAATGTTGCAATTTGTGCGATATCGCTGAAGCTGCAGCATTATTTTCTGAATGCTTCAATTGTTGCATTTTCGGGATATTCCAACAATTGTTTGTTGCATTTTTGGACATTCCTCCAGCACCATTATTTTCTTAGACAGTGCTACAAAAGCGTCATTTTTTGGGTATTAGTCCAACAGGATTAAACGTGAAAGTTTGAACCAACTTTACAAGGCCGTCTCAAAATATGATATTCTCCTGAATAGATGCACCTCCTCGCCATCGTTCCTTCCACTCCTCAAACACTGACCACAAGCTATTTTCGGACATGATGTTCAGAATCCCTACAATGCCGCGTTATTAATTATAAGAATTCTTGCAAATTTTCGTCCCTGGTACTGTCTGGAACTTTTGTGATTGGGTCGCAGTAATGAACCCAGATTTCTTCACATGTCACAAAACATGGTGGCTGAAAACAAAGGGCCACCATGTTTTGCCGTTGTTCTCGGGCTAAAGAATGGGGACTCATCGGGCAATCCAAGCTCGGCAATCATTTTCCTGGGCTTGAGTTTCAAAGTTTTTCTGTAGCTGCATATTTCATGGATATTGATCCAGTAGCTGCATATTTACAGAGATAATGATCTAGTTGCTATATTTCTAGGGATGTTGTTCCAGTAACTGCATATTTCAGGGATATTGTTCCGCTAGCTGTATATTTACAGGGATAATACTCCAGTTGCGGCATGTTTTCAGGGATAGGTACTGTTCCAGTACCTGCATATTTCAGGGATATTGCTCCGTCCGGTAGCAAAAATACAGGGATAATTCTTCTATTGCTGCCTATTTCCAGGGATATTGGTACAATAATTAATTGCATACTTCCGTCCAGGGATATTGCTCGAGAAGTACATATTTCCAGGGATGTTGCCCATGCGGCTTCATATTTCAAGGAATGCTCCAGCAGCTGCATATTTCCAGGGATATTGCTCCAGTTGCTTCATATTTCAAGGAATATTGCTCAAGTAGGCCTACCTGCATATTCCAATGATATAATTACTCCACTAGCAGAATTTTCATGTCAAAATGGATATGGAAAATTTCTCAGCAAAGTGATTGGCAATACATTACACAGTGTAAGGGTTCTGTCTTTTATGTTATTTTGGAAATTCTTTTCGATCGAATCCGAAATCATTCATAAAATTAGTTTCCAGTCTGCTTCTGCATCTGTCTTGTCTTGTTCTCTACACGAGTACAATATCTGCTTATTTATTTGATTTTTGTCACCAGCAGAAAATGACGACAGTCAACGGGAGGGGTGAATAACTATGCCTTACATCACCCCATCCCGATATTTCAGCCCTTTCTACTCTCGGGAAGTTATACGCTCGTGTGTTGGGCGCTGCATATGAACTGTCGATGAAGCTCGAATTTCAATATATTAGGCTATCAACAGCTGTTCGAGCAATCAACTGCGATGAAGGATTTGACTCCCGAGGAATCCTGTTCAGTGTGGGCCTCCTATTGGCGCCCTGAAATAAAACGCTGACGTGATATTTCATCTGGAAGTTTTCATCGTATTTTTCTGTTTTTGTGCGCATGATATCGCCGCATATCGTCAGGAAATTCCGACCCGAAGATAACTGATTGGAAATCCTCTTTTCGAGGAGAGAATTCCATTTTATTTGACCCTGATAGCATTTTGCTCCTGGCTCACATGCAGCGCCGTGTGTGCGCCGCATGGTTATTGTTGCTTGGAGTCAATGTTTAAAGCAGTTCACACCATGCGCCCACATTTGTGGTGCAGCCAATATCCAAAACGTGGTTTAGAGTCTGAATTATAAATTGCTTTTGATTTCTGTCAGCCAAGCATGTATTCGCCATACAGATTGCCTCTCGATTCTACTTTACATAAGATTTTATAATGAGAAAAACTTTCATTTCTGTTCCGCATAATTTTCATTTAAAATCTGTGCAGCTGGTCGAGAAATTAACAAAAAGTCCATTGTTGAATTTTTGCATTGTTGCGGACAACGACGGAGCCAAGGTGGAGCTCCCCGTGAGAGGGCCATGAAAATACGAACAGAATCAGGAGACAGAGCGTATATGGGAGTGAATGCGTAGCCTCCGATATGACATGTTATATCGGAGGCTACGGTGAATGCCGCGGGAACACTTTGCCGTATGTTTAGCTTTACGCATGTCCAACCATTCGAGAACTAGCAGGTACATAGACTGAGTGGTAGATAGCTAAGCTAGCGGTTAAAGTCAATAGGCCGAGAACCAGCTAGCACTTACCCACCGCAATATTTATCCCAGACCACGTTGAGTTGGAGCTGAGAAATAAAATATCATCCAAGATGGCCCCATGGTCCAAAAATACATCTTTGTGTCAGGAATAGCAGCTGATGTGAAACCGGCAAGTTCACGTTGTGTTTTCAACTGGCCCTCTGTTTGATTTGTAATTTCATCTGTTATCAATCGTTGTAAGTCACAGACGCGGTGGTAAGTTTCGTTCGATGTAAACAGAAAATAATATGCGCACTTCTAATACGCGTCCAGACCTCCGTGGGTTTTTGGCAGTTTGAATTTTGCATGGAAAATATGTTAAGATTGGTGTTACATGCACCTGCTACAATCATGCAGGTGAACAATAACACAAAAAAGTCAGATGTTATGGCAAGTGACAAAACTCTCATTTGTAGAATCGGTTTCGTGTAAATCGACCTTTGAGGGGACGTAATAAAACAATCCTTGACTTGGCTGCTGGCGGCTCCAACTTTCAGTCAAATAATTATATCTCCCTCTTCCTGTCGGGTCTGATTAAGCAAAGTGGACTGCTGGGTGCTCCCATTATTACGTTCCCAAATATCAATTCTTTGATTTGGTCGTAAAATGTCATTTGGATCAGTTTGGGCGTTTAACGCTGTCGGGACGCCTATTTGGGGGCGTTTGTCAAGATTTCATTTTTGAAT
The DNA here is from genome assembly GCA_030068105.1 of Sinentomon sp. SZTP_YWyxl. Taxonomy (NCBI): domain Eukaryota; kingdom Metazoa; phylum Arthropoda; class Protura; order Sinentomata; family Sinentomidae; genus Sinentomon; species Sinentomon sp. SZTP_YWyxl. The sequence goes on from JASGXE010015022.1 coordinate 18,751, forward strand.
AGAGGTGAAATTTGAATATTTGGGGTGCATTTCTTCCTTCTTCAGAGGGCGTCGCCCCCCACGCTCCCCCTACAATTTAAGCACTGGGTAGGTTAGTTGGTGTGACAAGTTAGGTTTAGTTAGATTAGCTTTATTTTTCATTTTTTCTTCACGCGCAAAATCGGGATATGCCCAATTCAGTAGGGATTTCTAAAATACGCGTCCGGGACGACTTCTTCACCGGATACGGAAGGCGCGTATTTTGGAGTTGCAGACATATCATAAATTTGCAAACCGTCTCAGGGACGCCATTTCAGGATCATTCATGGTCATGGGGATAAGAGCAGTGAAAGTGGATTGAAAAAGAGTCCGCTGCAGGCGCTTCGGGGTCTGAGGCATGCTTTAAACCTTGCAATTTAGCTCCCGAAAACATTTACTATACAAATGTGTCAAAATGGAATTTATTTATTTATTTATTTAACACAAACGTTGCGAAATGGCAACAAGGCAAATCAAAGGTTAGCAGAAGGTGACAGAAGGTGACCATAAAATTCCGATTGAAAGAAAATATCTCATTCGTGCAAAACACTGTAACAATGTAATTTTCTTGATCGTCAGGCATTCGGCGCTGGATTCTCGAAGAAAATCCGGAATTCAGGCGTGGGTAAATGTTCCTTCTGGTCCCCAAACGGCGTCCCTGCCCTGTTTTGGCCTCAGTTTTTCAATTTATAACAGTTCCATATCTCATCAGCAGATGTCCATGAGCATCATTATCGGTTTGTGATCAATATGGGAAAGAAATTGTATCTCTGTGATGTACTCGAACACGAAATGTATTTGTGGCCAACATCAATGGAGGCTGCACGGATGGTGACAACATTCGTTAAGCTATGCGTTCCTTGTGATCTTATGCGCGAACTGTTTGCTGCACTGCCAACTTACGAGGGAGGAATTGTAATCCAAGGAACGAATATGCTGCACCCTGTCCCGGCCATAATTTTGAATATTTGTTCTCCCTCTATCGCACATTCCTTTCCGTTTCCCCTGCATCGACTACCCTCCTGGTTTCCCTTGTTGTTTTTGAGTAATTACTGACAATTATGAAGGTGAGGGTGGCTTGTGTAGGTGCGACCTTTGCAAAAGAGCCCAACCCTACCTGGCACTGTCACCCTTCACACTGAATTATTTATGGCGCTACCAGGCGTGTGATGTAAACCCGTTTTTGAAAAATATTTGAACCCCAAATCCAATTTGACCCAAAGCTCGGTAATTCCACGGAACGCTTTCGTTGTCGAGAGAGTCATCTCTCGACAACGAACATGGGCGAAGAATCAGCTAAATAAGGGGTGCGTACTTGCTCACACCAACTGAATATGGGGTGGGGACCTACCAAACAGATAGAGAAATTAGATGGCCCGAAATGCTTTGTTATCACTTGCACTCTGGGCGATTGTCTATCGGGTCGACAGACGACACCGATCTGAGCTTTGCATTGGTATTGAAGTTGAGATTCAAAGATATGTTTGGGAGGAAATTGTGCTACAGCCGATGCTTCCACTGAAACGAAGTGAAGTAGGACGAGCGTAGAAGTGTGGGGTTTGAATCAACTCATTGCGACTTTCTGCAAATTCAGGAAAGTTGCAACCAGTCCTCACGTTTTGTCTAAAGTGACATTAAAATGGGTGATGCAAACACAAATTTTCGGAGGGCAATTGTTCCTCATTGTCTTTTCCTAACATTCAAGTTGCTTTTCGATCATTGGTAATCGTATCAATATCTGAGAAAAAGTGCTCATACTTTTGCCATGGTTTCGTCGTCACCTGTTGAGTGGCGATCAAGAAAGCAAAGCGTCACGTGTTGGCATTTTTTATCCATAATACCAAAGTTTCTCATTCCTTGACCTGAGCAAACGAAGCTAAAAGATCTATGAGTGGAATCATGACCCTTGGACCAGACAGGCATTTCGATTGTCCACTCTTTTTGGCCGTGTAAGCAATGCCGGCGCCGGACTGACACCTACACAGAAAAACAAGATGGGACAGAGTCTTTCACTCCATCTTACTTCATAATGCCAACTTTTCCATGCGAATTTACCTTCTTGACCATCTATTCCCCTCTAACACTCACTCGCTCTCTCTCTGTCTATGCCTCTCTTTCTCTCCTTATTTCTCTCTCTCTCCCCCACTCTTTCCTCTTTCTATTTTCCGCTCTCTCTTCGTCTATGCCCTTCTCTCCCATTTCTCTCTCACCCGCATGCACTCTCTCCCTCTTTCTTTTATGATCTCTCTCTACTCGTATATCTCTCCCTCTACCTGCCTCAATACCTTCCTCTCCCCTTTCTCTTCCTCTCTCTCCCTCCCTCCATCTCTCTTCCTATCTCTCCCTATCTCCCATTCTAACTCGCTCTCTGCCACTACCTCATCTCTTTCCTCTCTCCCTTCTGAGCTTTACTACTCCAAGACGTCTGCGAGAAGAAAGAAAACAAATTTCGGACTCACATCATTAAAAGATAAAGAGAAAGTCATCAGGAAGACATCCAACAGAAACTTCTTGACTTTTTGACTGTTGAGCCGCAGGTTCTTGACTGTCACTTACCTACTGGATTCTCTTCTTCTTCTTCTTTTAGACTTTTTCCTCTATCTCCTGAAGACTGTAGCAGCCTGCAGCTGTTTACGCAAAATTGAAATTTCACGTGGTGGCCCGCATGCTGGAAAGGAGAGCACGCACATGGTTGTATTCGCAATGATCTAAAATCAGCATTGTTGATAAGAAAATTGAACGACGGAAATTGTTAAGCGGAGTGGGATAAAAAGCCACGCTGCGGTCGATAAACGGGTTTTCGTTCAGTTTAGTCAGTTTTTCGATGCAGATCGGTGAAGGTTGAGTTGGGTGGAAGGCTGGGAACTGGTGAAACTGGCAGTGAAAAACGATTGGGTGGCGTTGAAGTTGAGCTGACACGAGACCTGCAATCCTTGTAAAGTTTTACAGTAGCTGTGCGTTTTGTTGGACAGATAGTGTCGAGAAAATCCACTCGAAGTTTGGAAGTGCCGAGAAATCCATTCGAAGAGAAAGTTCTGAACTGTTGTCTGGGGAGAAACGAAATTTCTACCTGTCGTTCAGGAAATGCCCTTTGGGTAAGTGGTATTCCATAGTGCCGGCTAATTAGATACCGTTCTTTCGGATGTGAGTACACGTGAAATGCTCGTACATTGCAACAGGTGCATGAAGAAAGTGAGTTGTGAGGTTTTCCTAAGGAACGCAGGAGGGTTGAATGGTGAGGATTCGAGCAGATAGATTCAGTCACCATTTCTGAGATGTTCGGACGAAAATTGTGCATGAAACACCAAATACCATTTTTTGATGCAATCAACCGAAAAACTATTGGAATGGAGCCACATGAAATGAGACATTTTTCAGCATTTCTTAGACGCAGTGACAAGGTGGCCAAGAAAAGAGTAACGTTCATACAGTGGAAAAATTGTGTCGATCAAGAGAGATTGTTTCTGAGTTTTGAGTGGAGTGGCACAACTGCAAGTCTTTCAATTTTTTTAAACCATAAGAAATTTTCATTGTTGCAAGGCGTGAAGGACATTTCTCTCAAGAGGGACCTTTTTGGAATGAAGTGTTTCCCGGTGATCAGGGAATTTTAAGAACATTGAATCGCAATCTTGGAGGAACTGAAATGATAACGAGTTTTGCAGGGGAAAACTTTTACACCATATTTCAGGCGATTTGTTACGGGGCAATGAATTGATCTGAGGCAAGTCGACAGCCACAGGATTCATTTTTTGATTGTGGAGGCATCAAGATTTGCCGGGCAGTTGTCCAATATTCAACCGTTTACAATGATCCTGTCAGAAAGCAAAGTTAAGTTCATCTTTAGAAGGGTTTAAGGGGTTGTACACCTTACCTAGGCGGGTGCAAGGCGGAATTCACGGCAGGGCTGTTAGTCGCAGTTCTCCTGGACTGATTAAGGAGAGGAACGGCGACTGTGATAGAAGTGCCTTACGTCTCGCTGCGGGACAGCGAGTTTTAATCCAGTGATTTTTTATTCCATGTTTTTTTTATCTAAAAAATCTCTGCTTTTAACCTTTTTTCCTTTTTACAGTTTTTAGTGTGTTTTCTTATTTGTTTTTAACGTTTTCTCCTCTTTTGGGTTTTATCCGTGTTTTATCGTGTAATTTCATTTGTGTTGTTTTCATCTCTTTGAACTGTCTTTTTGGGTGCGTTACTTAAAATGCCCTCGCCTGTGCAAATTTGAATGCAATGGTTGTGTGTGCGGCCTCATTTCTTCATTAAACCCTGATTTAAATCTTGTGCAGTAGCTCTTCTTCATTTAGTTCAAATCGTTGTTCTGGTTGCCAAGTTAAGATTCCACGGCCCTTCAGGTTCCCCTCGCCCAGCATTCATTTCAAGTTCATCAATTCATCATTCCCCCCCCCCGCTTTAAGACGCCTTCCCAACAGAGGAAATCTTCCCTTAATTGGTTTCCGTAGGTCCCTTCCCTTCCCTTCTTCCGCTTCCGCCTTCGACCAATGAGACCCGGAATACAACAGCGCAGATGAGGCACGGCTGAACATTGGTGCCATTTCTGAATTCGGGTCAAGTCACTTTTATGGGGGGACACAATTGCATGATCGCGGGGATAGATTTCCAGAAAACAGCTGTGCTCTTCGCCGTGCAATTATGTCCCCACCTTTGGAGCCAGCATGCGGCACAGGGTGTGCCTTTTCTGTCGGTTAGGTCAGGTTATGTTTGTTTAGGTCAGGTTAGGTCAGGTTTGGTCAGGTTAGGTCAGGTTAGGTCAGGTTAGGTCAGGTTAGGTCAGGTTAGGTCGGGTTAGATCATGTTACGTAAGATTAGATTAGGTTAGGATATGTTAGGTCAGGTTAGGTTAGGTTAAGGGAAGGAGAAGGTTCTCTGTACGGTGAAATTGGACAACTGTAAACAACCTGAACCTCACCGAACCCAATCTGCCGAACAAGGAAATAAAACAGGAAAAAAACAATGTTGCTGTTCTTACCGATATTTTTGTCAACAATCTATCGGATTTATAATTGCTATTTTGTCCACGGTTTGTTCTCATTAATGCTTCCATTGTGTGGCTTACTCTTATCCTTATTTTTTGTTATCATTAATCTGTTTATTTATTTATACGATTCTCATCATCATGTCTATGATCAGATTATCATTTCAATGCTGTCCCTATCTATTCATTTTCGCTTTGACAATTTGAATTCTGATTTGTTTCATTTCCTTATCAGTTTCCAATAATTTCCATCCTTTCATATTGCATCTAAAATGTTGCCTTTGCCATCCCTATAGTTTTGCTACCGCACCTGCCTATAGAATGAATGCCTGCTGAAGGCACTTCCTCCAAAAAGACACATTTTAGATTTCTCTCCCCCCTCATTTAAATTACGTGCATCACCGAAACGGGAGCGATTTTTCATGTGTTTCACGCATTATTTAACTGTTGCCATTTGTTTTTATTTGGAGAACTTTTTGTTTTGTTTTGTTTTTACTCTATTTGACGATGTTGTTTTAAACGGATGTGTAAGTACTTTGGAGCGGTGTGCTCCCTACCCCAAAAATTCTTTGGTGCAGTATTGTAATTTAATAAATACGTGTAAATAAATAAATAAATAAATTGTCTGCTGCTACCTATAGGCCTATACTGTGCCTTCGATAAAAAAAATGAGGGTGACCTTTGGGGTTGTTTACGAATAAAATAGCGAATGTTGAGACTTTGGCAAAACTCAGACTGCTGCAGAAATTTAAATTCATCTTTTGTAACCAAGGTCAAAATCTGACATCTCAAGAACGTTTTGTCGCAATTTAGCGCTTTAATTTCTGCCGCCGCCTGCATTTGAGTAAAAATGAGGAAAGTCAAGTTTCAGAGGCAACGTTCAACTGGGAAAAAACGCTATGAGAACAGCAATTCCGTCATCATTTTACACTAAAAATCGGCTGGATATTGTCACTAGAACTTTTCTTGGATATGTTTAGCGTTTAATCGATTTTGTGGAATCCGTGTTGTGTCTTGAAAGTCTTACATCAGGGCTCAGTCAAGAAATCTCCATTGCATATATGCAAGATAAAATTTCAAACACCATCTAAATATGCAAACTATTCATAAATAATGTGTACAATTTGACTTACATATTTACCCAAAGTGTAAACAATCTGGTTAAATAAGCAAGCCAAAAGCAAGCCAAAATTTCATTGTTTTCCAGTTCCTAAATTGCTGATCGATGCGGTTTGAAGAAACGATCAGGAAATTCACCACTTGAAACGAACCCCTTCTGGTTGCCTTCTTGCAGCACCTTCCACCACTGAGTTTGCTTTCTTGGAATCTTCATTTCCGCGCCCCTTTCGAAGTCTGTCCCCTCGGTAATTCCAGCATGGTTACACCTTTCGAGGCAGGCTGGTTTCGATAAAATATCGCACCCAAACTTTTCACGACCAGCGGCATAGCATGTATGTCGTTCGTATTTCACCTTAGGGTTATTCCCTCGCATTATCGCCTACTTTACGAAACAATTCCCTCGGTTGCTGCCTCCCCATCCACTATCACCCCAAACAAGCGGCTCAAGGCTGTCTCACTAGAAATATTTTCTCCACCCCCGAAACACAAAATGTCTCAGACAAACAACGTGCACGCACTTCCTAAAATCTTTGCAGCGCCATGCTGAGATTCACTTTATCTTTCAAACCCTCATTGTCCTTTAAGAGTAACCACCGCTCCACCCCATTTCAGCTCACCCTCATCTCTTAGTGGAATGAGCATCTTAAAGCTTGGAAATCTTTCACTGAATGCAACGGATGCTGGTAACGACCTTTATGACGGAGCTGTCGCCCGTTTCTGGAAAGTTAACAATGGAAAAAATGCCCGTTTTATTTACGGTCTATTACAATTATTAACCCCCCACGAGGAACGCCACCTGCAGGGGGCGGAGCCTTGTTTCAGGGTCGTCCTATTTCTAATACACTGAGTACAGTTGCTGCAAACGAACGACGGGGAATGTTGGAACTCCCCAGATTATTTGGATGCTCTACCTTTACTACAACCTGTACGCAAGTGTTGTACGCAAGTGTGTACGCAAGAGTACGCAAGTGTTGTGTGGGATCCTTATCTTTGTTGTCATATTGAGGCACTTGAGAGAGTTCAAAGAAGGGCTGCACGTTTTATTACAAACGATTTTTCACATTCATCAAGTGTTTCGCTCTTAATTCAGCAGTTAGGACTGCCATCTCTTGCACAGCGTAGAATCGACAAACGCAGGAAATTCTTCGCCAAAATTGTATGTGCTAAACTTAAAATTAAAATTCCTCCCGAGTTCGTGATGCGACAACCTCAACGAAGAACCGACAATGGGCTTCATTTTGTTGCCCCACTAATTAAATTAAACGTTCACTACAATTCGTTTTTTCCGAGAACTGTGAGGGACTGGAATTCTCTCTCCCATGATTCTCCCGCAATCAGATTGGCCCAAAGTCAGTTAGCTCGCGCTAATCCACGTACTTGAACCTTTCTTTTGTTTAGAGCTATTCAATGCTTGCAATGTGCGTTGTATTCCATTTTTAATTTTAATTTACTTTATTGTGTTTTAATTTTTGCTTTTGAGTACCTATTTGACATTTAAATCTTGACTTTGTGCCATGCACTGTACCACTCATCCATCTACCAAATCTTTTTGTAGATGTTTTGTGCAAATAAATAAATAAATAAATAAATAAATAAATAAATAAATAAATAAATAAATAAACCTCCTCCTGAGATGCGTTCCAAGGATTCTTGTATAGCATGTATTTGATATGACTTTGAGATGTTGAAAAATTGAATTGAATAGAATTGAATTGAATTGTTTTGAATTGAATTGAACTGCAAATTGAAATGGAACAAATATGAAAGTCAAAAGCATGAAAATAGCCTCATTCCAAAAGACGCACCGAAAAAGCCTGTTCAATTTAATTATTTGATAGCGGAATTTTTCATCAAAATTCGTACAAATTTGACAACGAGAATTGAACGGTAGAGCTGTTAAAGGCGAACAGAGTGAGACCAAATTGATGGAGCTCTCAAAGAATGCGCCTGATCAAAGAATGCGCAAAGGCTTGCTTTTGCCAGATTTATGGAACTAATAGCCCTACCGAGTGGAAATAAGTGCATAAAATTTGCTTCCGACGTCCTAAAATTGCTTCAAATCCCAACTTATTCCAACATTTTGTACAGTCGACGTTTTGGTTCACGTTGAAGCAAGGACCATGCGGTGTGGTAGTGAGATCACACACAGGGAAACATTCCCCCGACGGTGGAATAAAAAGTAGCCCATTACCAATCACAATCACAAAAAAGTTCCCCGTTGCTGATCACAATTAACTCTTCTCAGCGGTATGCATAGAATTAAATTTCTGCAACACATTCTATGCACAAAATTGGTCATTGAGCTGTGTGTGCGTGACAAAGGAGAATTCGGCTGTTGATCTTCTATTTGACGTGAAACAGGAATATCCTTGCATTTCACCCTCGGGTTGAATCAGTTCAAACCAGTCCAATATCGCAGTCCCGGAGACTGCGATATTGCCATCGCTAAAGATCTATAGCACAGAAGAAGAATACTATTCTTTATTAGAAGAATTCTGCATATTCTGTATATTATTCTTCTTCAATGTCTATAGTGAGAACGCTTCAAGTTCGCTTCGAGCGAAATTGGAATCCGGTCATCAATGGAAATTCGGCTCGAGAAAACCAGCAAGAGTACTGACGGAACAGAAAGCAAAGTTTTGTTCAGCTTCGATTGGAGCCTCATGAGGAAAGATGGATTGATGCTTTGCCCAGGCTCATTTCGGCAAAGATTTTCTTTTCAATTATCAGACCAGCGGAGGAAATTTTGCGGTGCGAAAACTGTCCTAATCAAAAAGAATCTGTTCTTATTCCCATCGTCACACAGTCATTTCCACCTCACTTATATCCAGTTCTCCCAACCAGAGTTAGCTATTTAACCCTGGGTTAAACTCTTAATCCGAGTTAAGTATGCGATTTTAACATTGCTTAACTCGGGTTAAGGGTTCATTTAAACAAATTCAAAAAGTGAATGCTGGTTGGAAGAACCTGGCATTGTTGGATGCCTTTCCTGTGGCGACCTAGAAAATAAAACCGCGGGTATTGAGCTGGTGGTACAGCAAGCACTCGTGTTTCCCATTTAAGTGTTGCCGCCGCCATTGCAGCAGAAACAAAAGTTTCAGATCACAACAGAGAGAGAATGGGGAAACTATTTTGTGCAGCCTTTTTGCCGTAAAGTGTCACCAATCGGCATTCATTGCATTCATTTTGCGCAATGCGATTCATTCGGCACTATTCTCGGACGAAGTTTTACTGCCCCCGACTGTACCCATGATTTCCCTTAAAACAGCTTCCCAGCTTCAACCCCTCTGCCAGCGACGGCCTTTTTAAGCCCATTGCAGAAGCAACAACTGAAAAGTACAAAATTTATTGACAGAACAATTGAATTTCGTGCAAGCCTGGCTGGCTGCGGCTCCACCCCTCTTTGGCACTGGGAACCGCACTTGCACACCACTTGGCCGATTCTATTACACTTGACTCTTCCGGGAATATTTACTTTTTGGCGCGAAATAAAATTTAATGAAAAAATAACTCCTCTCTCGCAACGTGGCATGGGGAAAATTTCATCGTTGCTGATCTTCGGGCCGTAAATATATTGTAGCTTCTTGTGGCCCCACGCGGTGATTTTGCCCATCCATCATAGGTCTAAATAATAATAAGTGCTCGACTAGGATGTCTGCAGGGGTTCTGCCGGCACTTCTGGAGTCATTTTTCGACGCCCGCCCCCTCACTCCACGCCCTAGCAATTTATTTCTCATCAGCAAAAGCGCAATGGATGTCTGCCGGTTGGCTTCCGGTATTTTCCACCCTCTGGCGGAACTATATTGGAACCGCTCGGCAGCGCCCGACTTACACGGGGCTCTTGAGCTTCGTTTCAAGAAGGGTTGTATTTTGGGATGTGGTGTGAAGGCTTTCCGAAAATAGCGTTGGTTCTGTTTCATGAATGCAGCTCTGGAGGGCCGAATTGCGTCACAGCAAAATTCCAGCCTGACCTCAGCACTTTTTGTGACTCACTGCAACCTCGAAGGAAATTTAGTAAGTGTTGCGGGTTGCTGAAGGCAAAACCTGTTGAAATATGCCGCAAAAGGCAGTTAAAAGAAAATTATTTGATCTCGTAACCGTCTAGCAGAGAGGTTGCACCTTTTGGAATGAATGTCTTTGGTAAGCATCTACAGCTTGACATTGTTGCGACCTCTCTTCCGACACAGTTGACCTCTCTTACAACATAGTTGACCTCTTTTTCAAAACGTTGACTTCTTTTCCAAAATAATCGTAGTTGAACTCTATTCCAACACAGATGACCTCTCTTCCAACATAGTTGACCACTCTTACAACAATGATGACCTCTCTGCCAACATGGTTGACCACTCTTACAACAATGGTGACCTCTCTGCCAACATGGTTGACCACTCTTACAACAATGGTGACCTCTCCTCCAACATAGTTGACCACTCTTGCAACAATGATGACCTCTCGTCCAACACAGTTCTTTTTCCACCCGGCAAGCCACCGCACTCATGGGTTCTCACTCTATGGGTATTTACGTTTACTCGTAAGTAAAATCATCTAGGTGCTTCAAGGTTGTTTTGTAATCCAGGTTTAATCTTTTATAAGTTTTATTTTCTCCTTTTTTACTATTTTTACAACTTGACTTATTAACTTTTGACAACAATTTGTTGAAATCAAAACGGGCATTTGCAGCCTTTTGGCACGAACTGTTAAATTATACGTACAGGACGCAAAAAATGCAAGGCTGGACAGAATCGAATCCAACGATATGGATGAATTCATTCTTTATTGCGCAAAGGTAACATTCCGTGACACATGCCACGACACCACTCGTGATCAACCAACCCCCTGTCTCCGCTTTCACCAAACAACCAAACTGAACTTGAAACAAACCGCGCTTGGGCCAGAAAATTGAGCTTTGCGGATACATATCAGAAGCTTTACTATGAATAAGGTTAATCTCTTGGCTAATCCCATTCTTAAACCCGTTGTTTACTCCGGGTAATCTTTGCCTCATGTAATCCCGTTTGAACGTTATTCCACAATTCGTAATCAATTCAATCAGCTGGGCAATTGGTGATTTTCCAAGCACAATATAGGATTCCTGGGCTTTCCCATCATAGGACTAAGGGCCTCCTCAACATCAAGCGCCGTCCTAGACCATGAAAGCATGCAACTCTAGAACCAAAGTGGACTTTTCCGGAACATATATCCTAGAAATGAAAACACCGGTGGTTGGAGGTTGGCCTGGTTTACCTATAGTAGTGGCTTCCTGGACAAACTTTTCCACTCAAACGGATGCCTAATTTTGCTGAGTCCGCTTCTCCATAACAAAGCTCGCGCTTTGTCCGACGCAGCTCCAACGAGCCCTTTCAACAGAAAACCAGATGGAAATATCGCTGCGTATACGGGCAGTCATCCAACGTGCCTATGCGTGGCCTGCGTCGGGGAAGTCCACGTGGTTTGGCTGCCTTAACAGTGCCATTGGCATTGGACCTTGCACCGTGCTCTGCACCCCCCACTGCCGCCACCTCCACCCTCTTCACGTGTAAGCCAGAGTTGAAAAACATACTTTTCATGCAGGAATGGAAATGATAATGGGTTCCATTCCTGTGCTTGAAAGGAAATTATACCAGTTTTGAAGTTAAAGGCGTTTTTACACGTCTGTTTTTTTAATGCACCAACACAAAAGAGTAATCGGAAGGTCCACTTTTTCGGATCGGTTCTGGTGGAAATCGCAACAAGATAGCCCGTACAACCGGTGAAAAGGGGAGATTTTCTGGGTCAGGTGTATTCTCTGTGGTGACTAAAGGAATCTATCAAAATTCAGCTTAATATTCCCTTGATTACCCACCGTGCCAAATTGGCCCAGATCCAACGGTATTGGCAACACGTTTCATCTTGCCCCGTTTCGACTTCGTGCCACAATGACAAAGAAACTCTGTCTCCCTTTAACACTCTAGCATTTTTCCTCAGCGAACATTCGCATTGACGTTGTTGCCGCAATGGAAGCTATCGTGCCCTGCCACTGAAAACCGGAAGAGAAAATTTTTGAGAGAATTCAGAGGAGATCTGCGAGGTTTGTGTCTGGAAACTATCTACGATATAGCAGTGTCACTCAGATTCTTGATGAACTTAATCTTTTGGCACTCTCATCTCGCAGAAAGGAAAAACGACTAAAGTTTTTTGCCAATGATTCTCTCCGGTCAGGATCCTCAACAATCAATGTTCCTCCTGGAGTTTGTTCTTAGAACTCCGCAACGCAGAACAGACAACGGGATGCATTTCCGAGTCCCCCGTAATTGTTTGTCAATCCTCATTTGCAATTCTTTCTTTCCCAGATACAATAAGGGAATGGAATGCTCTTCCACGACGATTCCCCTATATCAAAATTGCTCGGGTTATCTCAGCCAACAGACCTCATTACAGGAACTTGTTTTTCGACCTTTCTGGAATGCAGTATTTTTCACTTTTGTCGTACATTTATTTTCATGACATTATTGGTGCAATCGGGACCTTTTTTTTAGGAATTAGTCGTATGACTATTGATCTGTGACATGTTCAAGGATCCCTTCCCCAACACATTTTGTGGAAGGTATTGATAAATTAAAATTAAAATTAAAATTAAAAAGAAATTGGGTCAATCTGTCAGTGAGTTCGGGCAATGAATATTTTGGTGGCAAAAGTCGGTTGAACTTTCATTTAGTGACTACATGTGGATACGCGAACTTCGGGGACGCATTCCTAGGCGAATATCAAGCGGTAGATTGACAACGCAACAGACGAACACCAATAGGTCTACAACAGGCAATTTACGCATTGAGGGTAGGGGATTTGGTCAGGTTTGGTTGGCTTTAATTTAAGAGGAAAAAAGGAAAGTCAAACGGTAAATCGCGTCCCAGAAGTTGGTTACACCAAAATGTCGTTTCGATGATAAAGTCTTATCAAACAATCAGTTCGACTTTTGGAGTGAAAAATTGTCCACTCATTTCCCCTACACGATGCGTGGCACCGTTTCTCCACCGGTTCTACACCGGTTCTTCTTTTTAATTTAATTTTAATTCATGTTCACTGTAAAACTAGATCGTCAGTATTTAAAAAATAAAAACGAATAAAATCATTAAAAATCGAAAGAAAAATTGGGGTCTCACCAAAATTATTATAAAATGCCTAGTGCATGAGGCGTCCAGAAAATCAATTAATATTCATTCAGCTTGTCTGGCATAGGCCCGCCAGGCCGGCGAGATCGACTTTGGCATGGGCCGGCTTTTAAACGACATTTGGACCAAGAAAAAACCAACTGTTTCCATTCTAGAAACGCACGCGTATTCCTGTTTTGCCCGTAACATAAACTGCAGTTCTGATCCATCACAACCAAATCCGCTCCGTTTTCGACCAAAATTAGGACAAGACCGAAGCCCAATTTGTTACAACGCCCACGACCTTCTTGCGTCGTAAGTGTCAACGATCAATTTTTTTATGCTCATTCTTTATGTGCGGCCTCAAATTTCCAGGCACCAAATATCAGCCGTGTTTTCCAGCCTTTGCTATTTCAGCGCCTTTGTTGCGGGGCAGTCTAAATTTGACTGATTAATTTGAATAAGTTGAAAAAGCGACGCGAAGGGCAGACCGGATCACTGAAATGCGAAGGGACTGAAAATTAAAGGTAAAATATGATTTCCATCCCTTTTGATTACAGGGTGCGCTGTTCGTGCGATTTTGGTGATTTGAGAATCTGTCATCGTTGAAGCAACATTTCTTCGATGAGAAATGCCGCTTGCGGTGAATTTCCCTTTGAGATTTTCAAGTTTGCTCCTTCTATGACGGGAATTTCGCAGGAGGGGACAGAACCCAGAAACAACCCAACCGAAACTCAATCGAAACAGAAAGCTGACGCAAATGTTTTCCGTCGCTAGAATTCTGAGACACCCATCACATAGCCATTTCCCTTATGAATTTAATATCTCGCTTTGACAACCTTATCAATTACTACCAGATTGTTGCGTTGGACGAGTTTTGTTCCGGTTCACTAGAGAAATCCGTCTGCACTCGAATGCCAAAGCCTGCATAGTTGCACCATCTACAACTACCTATGCTTCTGTTGTTTCGTGTATTCTGTGGAATTTCGTTGATATAGGCCAAAGGGAGCCTATTGAATATTCGAATGTTTTTGCAAAAACCATAATGTTTTTATTTCATCACCGGCATGTGTTTTTGCACTTTCATCAAAAGTCTTCGAACATAGGAGTTCATTATGAACTCAGGCGCCATTTAGAATGCGCCGCAAAACATCATGACAGTCGTGTGAGGCGTGAAGTGGCACTGAGCTCTGTTGAAATGAGATGGCCCCTGTTATAACAAGTCCTTTAAAATCTTGCCTATGTTTGAGGACTTTTGATAAGCTTCGTTTTAATGAAATTTATTTTCAATTTTTTGTTTGATGGATTGCTTTGTCAGCGTGGGGGACCGTGCAAAATGAATTTTGAATGCTTTCGGCAGGCCAGAACGTTTTTCGCTCATCGCTATCATGCTATATTTAAAAAAAATTATATTTTTGTGGGAACATGGGAGCAGATGAGACCATGAGAATAGACACAAACCTCCGCAGAGGTATCTAAAACAAAATTTCGCGACTGAGTATTTCAAGACGTTGTGTCAAATTATCTAAAATTGTGTTTGGATTGATAAGAAAAATCTGTGTTTATCAAGTGGCAACAATTCGATAGTTAGCCACACATTTCACAATGCCATAGGAATTTTTATTTCCAGATCGGGTCTTCTTTTTTTTATTTGGTCGGAAAAACCGACATCTCCGCGATCGAAACTGAATCGATTCCCACAAAATGGGAAAGTCGGTTATCAGGTTGAAAGCAAACTTTTTATACCTCGATTAAGTAATTCGCGTCTTCGCTTCTCGATATAAAAACGCGGCATCAACAAAAGCGGTGCAGGGAAAAATCCGGCAATTTCCGTGTGGTAATTGCTTCTGAGAGCAGTGGGATTACGACGGGAAACTTTTTCCCCTCTAAAATCGTTTACTTGTTAAGCTATCCGTCTGGATATGGCACTGCTGCCTGGATGGGTTTACAGAAATTTGTCTCCACTTTTGGGATGGTATCAAAATTATGGCCCTCTCTCCTGCACTTGTCTGAGACCTCAACGGTGGCCCACACTCAGCCAAACCCTGGCCTAATCTAACCTTTTTATGGTCGTGCATTCCATTAAAAAGCCTCACAGAGTGTACTTTTGGGTTCGGCGATATTTTTCTAGTTTCAGAGCGGGGGAGAGAGGGCTAGTGCGCCGCACGGCGTTTCGGCGCAATGCATCAGATTGTTCGCCTGTTGCAGTCGCTTGGAATACCTAATTTCACGCACGGAATTTTACGATTTTACGACAGTAATCTTATCAGCGCGCGGTTCCATGGAAATTTCGGATAAATTTCCAGAATGTGTCTTCTCCATCTTCTCGCAGTCAGCTTAGGTTGGCTTAGCCGAGTTGCGCTGGTCCTTTCACCAGCCAGGCTCCACTTAAGAGTAATGTCAGGGATCTTGGGGCAAACATGCATATGGTTACCCCCTCTGTAGAGCGGCCGCACTCCAAACCCTCATACCAGATTTCCATAAACCATAATGGCCATTATGCTGATGGAAAGGGTAGAATGCACGAAGGAGGAGATGTGAGCGGAAGAGACACTTTGTATGCGTCTTGCGAAATTCGGAAACCGACTGAGAACTGGTAAGAAGTAGGTCTTCAACATTCGGGCTCTCGATTGCTCGTTCTTGGAGAATGACGCTGAGTTTTCGCTGATTTTCCTCTGCGTCAAATTATCTACCAAAGGGCATTCAGCACACTATTCGGACACCGGTAAGGTTATAGTCAGACCCTTTTTCTGTTGTGGTTCGCGCACCAGAGAACAGGCAGTTTTAAATCAGCTCAATGCATTCCCCAACGCAGCACTTGTGACTCTCCATGACTCTCCAATCGGGGTTAATTAGAATTTCTTTCAGAAAATTTTTACTGGTAGAATAGTTCCTTAATATTGCTCTGCTGTCGAGGAGTTTGAAAATTTGAAAATTACGGAGTGTTCTCAACAAAAAGTTTTATTTCGTTTTCCCGGCGTTTGCGCCAGTTTTCAGCCGGTAGTTCGTTCCCATATTGCCGGTGTTAATGCCTTTATCGTTCACGTATGTCACTACACCCATATGTGATCGGTGCCCATCATGCCCATGTGAGATGGCACTGGCCAAATATTTGGGGCAACGTTTGGCCAATTTTTGTCCAAAAGCTGCGTTGCAACTTTTGGGCAAAAAATGATCGGGACAGTATCAGTTATGACCGGAGACAGTATCTGGGAAAACACTCGTCTGGGAAAACACAAGTCCTGTCCAGCAAACGAATGCAATGGCATACAAGTAGATATGAGTTGAAAACTTGCATCCGACAACGTAGAAACTCGTAGATTGACTTAGGGTGGCGATTCTAAATTAACACTCTCCATGCTGTTTTTATCGTTTTTGATCAACACCCTGAAACTTCTCAAACATCAATCACATTAGCTGGAAGGTCTCGCTTTTCGTTTGAAGGTTCCTCGGCGGCACCTGAAGAAGAACAACTTTTAATGACGCCATTGTCTGGACGATCCTTTGTCAGAACGACCCCATTGTCAGGACGAACCCATTGTCAGAACAACCCCATTGTCAAAAAAGCCCCATTGC
>JASGXE010015023.1:0-34015 GCA_030068105.1 Sinentomon sp. SZTP_YWyxl
GGGGGGAGGGAAAAATCGGGGGTCTGGGGGGCTGTGCCCCCAGCGGGGGTCCAGGGGGCAGCGCCCCGGAAGGGGGTTTGGGGGACAGCGTCCCCCAAAAAGCTGAAGCTTTTTTGAAAAATTAGGGGTCCTCAGTTGCCATTTTACGACATTTCAGGTCCTTTTTTCCTTATCCTGGAGGGTTTGCAGTCGCAATAGATGGAGCAAGGAAATAACTGTCAGACACGACTTTCTGGATGAGTTTTTTTTTCATTTTACCATTTTCTGTAAATCAAAACAGAAAGTACAAAAGAAACAGAATGTAGCTATTGAAGTCCTGGGGTGGCAGGGCACACACCAGGACTTCGGCCAAGGGTCCCCTCGGAAAAAGGCTAGGGGGTAACATCGGCCGAAGGTCGAGGTTACCCCCCCCTAGCCTTTTTCCAGCAGGGGAATCAAAACAGGAATTACAAAAGAAACAGAATGTTGCTATTGAAGTCCTTCCTGGTGTGTGCAGGACACGAGGACTTTGGCCAAAGGTACCCTTGGAAAAAGGATAGGGGGTAACCTGAGCCAAAGGCCGAGGTTACCCCCCCTGGCCTTTTTCCGGCAGGGGAATCAAAAAGGAAGTAGGTACAAAAGAAACAGAATGTTGCTATTGAAGTCCTTCCTGGTGTGTTCAGGGCACACACCAGGAAGGACTAAGACAGCAACATTCTAGGGTGGGGGGTAGGGGGGGTAACCTCGGCCAAAGGCAGAGGTTACCCCCCCTAGCCTTTTCCGGCAGGGGAATCAAAACAGAAAGTACAAAGAAACAATGTTGCTCCTATTGAAGTCCTGGTGTGTGCCCTGCACACACACAGGACTCTTTTCCCACCTTTTTCCGACGGAAAAAGGCTAGGGGGGGTAACCTCGGCCGAAGGCCAGGGGGGGTAACCCCCCCTATGCTCAACCCTGGTTTTAGGGCGATTCAGAAAAGAGATATAAATTCAAAAGATGTTCCATTTTGACTTCTCTTTGGCAATCGCGGCCCAGTTTTTTCAGTTTTTATATTTTTGCAAAAATGAACATCATGGAATTTGTACCCCATAATGCTGCATCGCTCCATTACGTCATACCGAAGAAAAACAGCCTTTGCAGGGTATTTTGGACACCTTTAAATGGACCTCAGCCGACCCGCTGCTAGAATTTGGGCCTTTTCCACATGAAATAAGCCCAGTGGAATGACACTCGACCCAAAAAAGTCAAAATCCGGGAACCACCCCTCGCTGTCGAAATCCACCCCTCTTTGTTGTAGAAGGGGTGAGGTTACTCGAAGCCGTTTCGCCACCTCAAAAGTTGTGTTTTACCCTCTATGGGGCATAAACTCAACCAGGCTGCTGCAAAGAATTATTTCCAACCCTCAAAAACAAGTTTATGTCCAAACATTCATGCTGGTGGAAAACTACCCCCAGATTGAAACTCAAGGGGTGAAACTGACCCGGACCGCGTCTAACTTATTGATAATGACCCAATGAACAACTCTTGAATTTAAACAATTAACCTGCGACACATAGTTTCCAAGATATCGCAAACTACCCCTTGCACCCCTTCAGACACCCCCAAATGTGCCTTCGCCGAATCGCAGGGAGACGGAGGGCTCATCCCCCATCACATGAGATATGGAGAACGCATTCCCGCAGAAAAAACACGTATCCGACCTTTCCACCCCTCCTGGCAGAAAACCACCCCTAAAACGGCAACCAAGGGGTGGGTTTGATTCGGACCACTTCTGGTGCCTTCAGGACAAGGAAATAAACAACTTTGTAATTTCAACCATGGACCTCCGAAGCACAGTTCTGGAGATAATGCGCTGTATAGAAAACAGGCCTAACTACCCTTCCCCAAAAATGGCATAGGGGTGGCAATCAGGAAGATCCCAATGGATCCAAACAAACCGCAATGGAACCAGGTTCCAAAACCTCCATGGCACCACAATTGCAGGAGCAACCGTTTTCGCAGAAAATGCGATCGAAAAAAACCAACATTCGAGGTGACTCACCCTGTATTTATTACTCCAGATAACTCTGATTGAATACCCAAAAACCCGCCTGCCACCTGAAAATGAACACCCAAAATCCCGCTTGCCTCCCCAAAAGCAAGTCGTGTGCCCATCACGGGCAATAGGTACAGGGTTTGGCAGGTGGGTTTTTGGATTTGGGCCCAATCTGGGGTTCCAGGAGTCTGGCGAAGCCATCCAGATATTGAAGAAATTCTGAAAATTTACGGTTCGTTTTGGGTGCAAAATTGGTGTTTTTCCAGAGCCAGATTTCCCACCAGGGAATGCCAAAAGCACATTCCAGGAAGGGACAAGCAAACAGCAAGAATGTATTTTGAGTCAAGGGAGCCTCCCCAACTTGCCCTCAGAAATGATACCCCTGCTGATAGCATTGGCTAAGGGGAAATTTTGCATAATCATCACAGTGCACGGCCGCGCTCTTCTCTTGTCATCCCCCGACCACAGTGGAGAATTGAAGGTGTGTGGGTGCCTCTTTCCCCCAAATTACATTTTGGTGTTCATCTCGTTTCTCCTCTTTGGGATTTTTCACGCGGCTGCTTCAAGGCCGACGATCAACGGTGTGAACAGCTGCATGGCGTCAGCTCGTCTAGACGGAAACCGAGAGATTGCCACAGCTCCTGATTTTTCTGTTTTTTTGCGCAGTCTGGAGTTTTGGCGAGGCTGAGATCCCCCAATATCTCCAATTGGGCTCTTTGACTGCCTCCCCGCGGCTGTTGAAGTTTGCGAAGCATGCACCGTAAATATCCATTCCCTGCTTTTACACCATTTGAAAGAACAACTTCTGAAAGCGCTCATCGAGTTTTCTTTTTATCCTTTTTCTTTCAGCCTGAAAACCTACTCTACTATTGCAGTGACGAAGATAGTAAAATTATGATAAGCGACTTTGGCCTTTCCAAGATGGAGGATTCCGGAATCATGGCTACGGCCTGTGGGACTCCGGGATATGTTGGTAAGTTCAAGAGGACTGTTGGAACACACGATCTTTTTCTGCACCTTCCGATTCTTTTTGCTGACATAAAGCGTTCCGTCATATTTTGGCAAGTTGCAAATTCAATGAGACGGCAGGAAGTCTGAGAGCGACGTGCAAGGTTAAATTTTCCAAAATCGGAAGGCAATTTTCGATCTGGAGGGTCAACGATGTACCTACAGGGGAGATGCCGATTTTTGTGACCATTTTTGCATCATGTCCACGTCCAGAGAAGTCGGAGAATGACCTTCCGTCCGACTATGCTGAAACACTGTCCGTCTTGGTCGCTCGATGCTGCGTTGTTACGTTCGTGCTTTGGAGCTGTGGAGGTGCATCTCATGTTGACAGTGTGGTTGTTTCTCACAGTTCACGGCTTCGCTTCCTTCGTCTTCTCGCTGTGATTGTTTTTTTTTTTTGGCTCAAAACAATACACATTTTGTGAAAAACACCAAGGAATGTTGCAAAACATTTGGAAGAAACGACCTTCGAATTGAACCGAATCGTTTTTGCACTGATCATTCCCTTGACCTTTGTATAGTGGCGGTTGAATTAATGTACCCACGCGTGTTTTTCTCATTTAACTGTTGCCTCCGAAACTTTTTTTTTTCTTTCTTTTTATTCTTATGCAGCCGGTAGAAATTTTAGCGCCAAACTGCAAAGGATCTTTAATTTCTGCAGCATAGAGATTTTGCTGAAATCTGAACGGTCGCGAATTTTTACATGCATGAGTACATTAATTCCGCCGCCGCTATACAGGGCACCAAACCCAAAAGTTTTTGGCCAATGGCCAGAAGGCAAAAATTTAAATTTCGTGTGCTCTCGCCCATTGCACCAGAAGAAAGACAATCCTTTTTTAGGAACAGATACTGAGAAGGGAAATCAACATGTGCACATATGTATACAGGAAGGCCGAAAGTTTTTGGCCATACAAATAATTTCCTTTGTTTTTCTTCTTCTGAAACTTCTTCCAGCTCAAACTGCGCACTTTAATTGGAACACGCAAAATATGCATACGTATTTTTAGTTCCGATAAATGAGTTGATATCCGTGGTTGGAGCTCGAAAAAGTTTCAGAATATGATAAAAACAGCAAATGCATTGGCCAAAGACTTTTGGACTTACCTGTATGTATTTTGCACAAGCATGTGTCAATGTCCCCGTGCTCCTCGCATGTCCCCTGTCCTGTTCCAATCTCAGTTGCATTGTCTGTTCTTTGACTTCTTGGAAAAGTTGATGACCCAAAAATGATTGCAGAAGATCAGTTGGAGAGTCATTGTAAACTGGTCAAGTGTCATCCCGTTTTCGACGTTGTGGGCCCATTTCGTGCCACGGCCAAAGAAGTTAATAAAATACTTATTTACTACGTCCATGGCCACGCGGCACAGACGTTCAAACTTGTGTCCACTTCTGTGTTTGTTTGCAAAAGGTTTGAACGTCTCAGGTGCGGGCTCATTGTCTCGAGTTCACCCACGCATGCCAAACAGTTTAAAATTTTTAAAAATGAGCTGCAAGAAACAAGACGGATTTTATGCAAATCTCCGAGGTCGGAAGTCTTCTGACACTGCCGCTTTGCTTTCGTAGTTGAATTGCAAGGCATATGGGCCAAAGAAACCGCGCGCAAGGCTTCACGACAACCAATTGGGGGCGTTTTCACTTTCCACTGATGTGATGTCATGGCGTTCATTGCTGTCGGGCCAGCATATTTTTTATTTCCAATCCACTTCCGCAAGCGCGTCTCTGATTGGTTGTTGGGAATTCCAGCCAATTTCAACATTTAATTTTCGAAACCTAAACTAACCGAACCTAACCTGACCTAACCTAACCCTATTGCGACCAAAGAAAGAGTTGCGAAGCGGTGGCAAACATGCCAAATGGCAAAAAGTGGTGGCAAGGCAAAAATGCCAAAATTGATGACGTCACAAATTCAGACGACGGGATTGGCTGTTGCGATGCCACTGTCCGCGGAAGTGGATTGGAAAAAATTATGCGTCGGGCCATTGTTGGGCAGCATCTGCCGTTGAAAAATTCGACATTATTTAGAAAACACCCAAGATAAACACGGAAATAATAATTATGCCAACTGTATTGGTAAACCTGCACGAGAAATTTTGATTTGAGAAGTGAAATATGTTCTCGTAAATGCGCCTGAAAACAGAAATTCCTCACGGAAAGTCGGGAAAGTTGATCTTTTGTTTTCGACCGTTTCCTCTCTCAAAAGTCTCATCATCATCATTTGTCATCATGAGCTGACAGCCATACGGCCGGTGGCTCGCCTTGAACCTTGTTGCACCCGAACTTGACGTCAAGTTGGCCGGCCAGCGTATTTGATAAAATCTATCCGAATCGGGCACTTTTCCATCAAACCCCATGAAAAAGTCCCGATCCACAAAAAGCAGGAAAACACTCTGAACATAGAAAATGGGTTAGCTAAGGTTAGGACATGTTAGTTATGCGAGGTTAGGGCAGGTTAGGTTGGTTTGGTTGGGTTAGGTTAGCTTCATTTTGCTTTTTTGTCCAAACGCCAAATCGGGATATCCCCCGATTCGTATAGATTAAAAAAAACGCGGACGGCCAGGTTCCTCATTTTTTGTACCGGGGAAGCTTTGCGGCCCTTTTGTGGAAAAGGTTCCAAAAAATTTGGCGCAAGGGGAATTTTTTCGGGGCCCCAAGGCCAAAAATCCCACAATTTTGGGGTTTTTGGGGAAACCTTTCCAAACGGAACTTCCCTGGGGCCCGAAAAAACAAAAAATTTTCCTTTTGGGGGCCAAAAAATTTGAAAAAATTTTTTTCCAAAAAAGGTTTGGGCCCCCCGCAAGCGGTTATTGGGTTGGGAACCAGTTTCCTTTTTTGCCTTCCTCCAATTGGCCTTTTCAAACCACCAATTTATAAATTCTTTGGTGCATTCGGGGACCTTTTCTGGAAATTCGGGAATAACCAATCCGGGGCCGATTTTTTTCCTTTCAAATGGGAAAATTTACCCGATTTGCTTTGCAAATTTGCATTGGAAAAATAGCACCTTTGTTCAAGGTTTGGAACCAAAAGCAAAGGAAAAATTTTCAAAAACCATTTTTAATGGAAAACCCCCATTTTGGAGGAAGTTAGCGGTTCCTTTTAAGGGTTTTGAAAAACCTAAAAATTCCCAAATTTTTTTAGTTTTGGTTACTTTTAAGGAATTAGGGTTGGGAAATAATATTGTGGGGGTTAGGATGAAATTTTTTTCCCTCCACTTGCAATTTCCGTTGGTTTGGGCCGCCTTTCAACTTTTAACCGGAAAACCTTTCCTTTAACCGAATCCGACCAAATCCAATAATTCCCGGGACCCAAGAAAAGAAGGTTCGAATTTGTGGCAAACCGCCAAAAGGGCCAAAAAAAGGGTGGCTTCAAAATGGCCCAAAATTTTGTTTGGACTCACAATTTCAGCCAACGGGAATTTTTCTTGTTTTCCCTCCTTGTCCGCGGAAGTGGATTGGAAAAAAATATACCCCATGGATGGGGACCATTATGTGGACCCCATAGGTCCATATTTCAGCCCCATGAGCGCCCTGAATCATGGCCACAGGTCACACGGTCCATAGGTCCCACGGTCCACTAATCATTCAGCGGGGGGAGGGGACACCCTCCGCAACCCCTCTCTGGAACTTTCACATGGCGAAAATAAAGATATAAAAGGCTGTGAATTTAGCCGTGATACAGGTTGTCCCCAAAATTAACTATACCACTTTGTAATTTTTCCTAATGTCCTGGCAAAAAATGGTTCGACATGGCCCCATTTTCGTTCCAAACAGAGCTCGAGGCGTGTGAAATAGTCGAATTTTTGGCGCAGCATCTCTTGGTCTAGGTATTGCGGCCAGAGCAGCTGTGATTATAAGCGTAATTGTTTGAGGTCGGCAAGCCGTGGTGAGGAAACTTTGAATTTATTCTCTGCTGCAGCTTGCCCAACAGAAGTCATCGACCTCGCATCCGTCAAATCTTGCACCATGGCTATGTGTTATCCACCGAGCGACCAGAGTGTGGACGGCCAGCCCCAGGTGCCTGCTTGATTGAGCAAGTTTCGACAAACTTTGCGTTCATTTCATGCACAGTTTTCCGGAGATGCTAAATTGATTTTGAAACAGTTTCTGGATACTCATCGCACTGGAATACACATCAATCTAGCAGACTATTATCCGACGTTGCTCATCGCTGTATCTGGCACCATGACCAATTTAATTACCACCAAAACAAAAATTTATCGAAGAAAACAAAAGTGTATAGTTTAATTTTGGGACACTAGTTAATTTTGGGACACGCTGTATTTCCTATATGCACTCTGAGAGGGTTCGTCGGATCCAGAACTGCTTAAATTTCAGTCTCTGTTGCTGGAAACACACTGCAAGCAATCATGCCTTATCGATTGATTTTGCCAAAAGGCTGCAACAATCAGCAAAACGCAAGGAGATTTCTTTATATTTATCCCTCGCAATGCTTTTGAATGGAACTCATGCGCGAATTGGAAAGTTGAGTTTCGTCGTCCTCAACTGACTCACTCCATCGCTTGTGAGGTCTCTTTACAAACTCTTTTCCATGCAAAACACCCGCTCCCCCTTTCGGTGCCTTTCGCATTGTCTTGTGAACTTTTGTTTGCAGCGTGTCGAAAGCGCGCCGAAGATTTCTGAAAATTGAAATTTATGAAGCTTTGATATCAGTCGGGAAATTCGTTGCGGCAATTCCGTTGCTAATTTGGTGAAAGATCCTCAACAGTAATTTTTCTTTGCGCTTTTTAAGGGCGAAGGAGTCGTCCTAGCGAAATTATCGCCTCTAAAGGAGCACATCTCCTGAATTTTTGGCGTCTTTGGAGACCATTTGCAGCTCACAACTCGCAGCCAGTGTCGAGATATTGCCAGAAACAAAATTTCGAAACAAGCTCCATCAGCCCAGGGCATTCCATGTTGCAGATGACAAACGGAAATGCGATTGGTGCGTCGAAAATCCAATTGGAGCTCTGCAACCCGGAACTGTTTGAGCAATTCCAATAACGCGGCCGGCAAGGTTCCTCAAAATTTTTGACGGACGATGCGGGGTTTCCTGTGTTGCGGGGTTTGCTGCACACAGCAAATTCCGCCGTCCTCTGAGAACACGAACAGGAATTGGGTAACCAAACAAAAATTGCTGGTGGCGAGCCAACTTGACACCAAGTCAGCCAAAAACGTGTCCCAAATTTTTGTGATGAAGCTCGTCTATCGAAGATGGTTTGTACAGATTTCAACGTTCCCAGGCGAACCATGAAAGCCGATGAAAAATCATTGATTTCCAAAAAATGGACCTTGACCTATGAAAAACCCTCCAATTTGGCAATGATAGAACAATTAAAATTGTCACACGCAAGCATTGCAAGAATTGCTCTTTTTTGAGGGGCACCGTCTCCCTGCGAGAAGCCCAGTTCCTTGAAACCCTGCTGGGGGCCTCAGCCACAGGTGGAAGCTCATCCCCTTTCTCCAAAGAAAGCTTTGAAAACCTTGGGAAAACCGGAGAAAACCTTGAATTTTTACAAAATCGATGGGAACTCCGAGATTTGTGCAGCAAACCTCGTCGTTAACCGACGACCCAAAAGGGACTTGCAGCCAAATAAAAATTGCCGCTGACGGGCCAACTTGATTGACATCAAGTAAGGCCGGACAGGTCTCTCAATTTTTTGTGCGGACGCCGTATAAGGCCTTTTGCGGGTCGTTAGTGAAGATTTTCTCTTGCGGGCTGACTGAACCACCGGGTTTGCTGCACAAACATGCAAAATGTCAACTTCGGCGCAAAAATTTGTGGAACCTTACCGGCCATTTTGAACAGTTGCCGGCATTTTGGTTTTCATTGGGTCGCTGCTCGCTTCGTTTAACGCGAGTTGTCTTTATCATCGGTTTTTTTCCCATTTAAAATACGTTGAAAAAAGCCGCTGGCAAAGATAACTCGCGTTTAACAAAGCGACCCATTGTGAGTTCGGGTTGTCATTTAAAAAGGGGGCACAATTGCATGTTCGCAGGGAAATATTTTCAGAAAAAAGCTGTGCTCTTGGCCGTGCACTTATGCCCCCCTTTGGCACCGGCGTACGGCACAGGGTGTGCCTTTTCTGTGGGACAGTCGGTTAAGTCAGGTAAGGTGATGGTTGGTTGGGACAGGTTAACCGTGGTCAGGTTAAGTTAGGGTTCTGTGTATTGTGAAATTGAAATCAAACTTCAAACAATCTGGACCTCACCCAACCCAATCTGCGGGAACAAGGAAACAAAGCAGTAAAAAAAAAAAAAAAAAACACAAAACAAAAACGTCAGGAACAAAGAAAATACAAAAAGAAAACCGTTTGTCGATGCCAGAGGGGTGCGCAATTACACGACACAGAGAAAGGGCATCACCCTGTACGGTCTGATAGTTCAAAGGGGGACATAATTGCATGGCTAAAAGAACAGTATTTTCTGAAATGATTATCCCGCGATCGTGCAATTGTGTCCCCTCTTATAAAGACATAAGCCGTGAGTTCCGTTTATTGGAGGTCGCTCAAACTGTGGTGTTTTGCAGCGAAAATCTGCACAAACGACTCGGAAAACGCTGGTGTCGGCAAAATATGAGGATCCTGGCCTGCCAACTTGGCGTCAAGAGTAAGCCGGCATTTTTGTTTTTGCTCCAAGTTCCGTTTGCAGTTGTACAAACAAGATGGTTGGCCTTGGCTGCACAAATGTGCACAAATGCAACACAACCGATTTTCCAAATAATAACGGAATCAAAAGTGCCAAGCCAATTTGACGCACGTTCAATCATATTGCACGATCAGAACTGAAATGTCACTGGGAGAAAAAAAATGCTTTCAGCGAACAGGGAAGCTGCGGGAAACAGATGGTTGTCTTTTGCATTGTTTTTTTTTTGTTGCAGACGTTTTGTCGCCTTGTGTTTGCTGTCCACGTTTGGCCTGGTGATTTGTGGCAAGTTCATGGCTTGATGGTATTTTTTGGCATCGACTGCCCCTCCGGATTCATTGATGCCGCCTGTTGTCACTTGTGTGATGTCCTGGACATCACAGGACATCACACTGTGGACAGCAGCAGATGTCCACACTGTGGACATCGTGAACATCTGCTGAGTGAGAGATTCATGTTGACCAGAGCCTCATTCTTGGCCTTGCAGGCAGTGGGAACGAACCGGTCCGGACAAGGCCTGCGGCCAGCATTTTGAGGTCGACTTCGGGGGGGGGCGCCACCCCTGAAAGTATGGGCACTGTTTGCAGGTGCAAATTCACATCAAAATTAATGTCTGCAATCAAACATCTCGATCGCACCACAACTGTGTCACTCTCGACTGTCGCGAGGTGAACCCAAAAGGCAATTTAAATGTTCTTTGCGAAAATGACACACACGACTGAACCTTTTGCTTGTGACGATGGCCAATAACGTTTGTCCAAAAACTCCCATCGGGGTCTGGTCAAAAACAAACGACCGTGTCTGTGGGAGTGGGAGTTGATTTTTTTCGAGAGATTGAAGTGCTCTCCTGTGGCGATTTGACAGACATTTCAGTGAAACAAACCATTTCGCGACAAGAAGAAAAAGCAATGAACAACATCGGAACGGCTGATCTGAGACAATGCAAATACCAACAGGATGTTCAAAACGAGAGGAATTGGAGCACAGGGTGCATGAAACGCCATCACTTTTTATTTTGTCTGGCATATTATGGTCGGTTTCGCTCACAAAATCGTAACCATGTGGTCTTTTTCTTGACTCCGCTGAACTTCATGCGATTCTGTGGCGGATTCAGTTAAATGGAAAGTGCCATTTTAGCCGTGTCCAGCAAGTGCAAAGGCAGGCAACGCAGCCGAAATGCAGTGGCAGGTGACACTACACCAATCTATCCTAACCCCACACCTATCTATCCTATAACCCACCCTCACCTCTCCTAACGTAACCAACGTACCCGGCGGAAATTTTTGAGGATCCGCTATTAGATATTCTCATGAAACGCCTAGAAAGCGGGAACCGCTTAAGGCGTACCGGTCAATATGTTTTGGTGGCTTTGTGCATTCATATATTGTGTTTGTTGTAACTATTTTTCCCTTTGCTTTTGTGTGCATAATCCTTGATACAAATGTGTGCTATTTTTCAATCAGCGGAGAGATCAATGCGGGGTTAACGCTAACTCCGAGCTGCGAGGTAAATTTTTTCCATTTGAGCAGATGGCAAAAATTTACCTCGCTGCTCGGAGTTAGCGTTAACCCTGCATTGATCTCTCCGCTGAATAGGAGGTAACCCCGACGAATAAAGAATCACCAAACGTATACCTACCTCAACCTATTGGAATGGAAAATGTTGAAACGGTCAGAAGACGTGAATCAAGCACCGGGCTTTGGCTATGCGAAAGGCCAAACGTTGGTTTAAGCGTTTGATGAAATGAAAGGTTTCCTTTTGCATCTTTCCAATTGTCTGGGATTGGGACCAGACAGAAAGTGACTTCTCACACTTTTGACCTTTTCGAGGAGCAAAAACCGCGACACAACCTGGTCGGATGTAAAACTTTTGGATGTGGTTCCCTCGGCGGACATTTGAAACACCCATTTATTATGGTTTTGAAATGAGACCTGCTGCCATCTGCTGCTGATCCACATGATCACACCAGATGGTCTTTGCTCACCGAGACCAATTTAACAGTTGACCCAGTTAAATGATCGATTCATTGTTGTTGCAAGATTGATGTATTGTTTCAGATTTCGAATGGTACAACATGTTTTAAAAGTTTCCTCCGCAAACTGGTTCTGTGTGTCGCTTTCCTGTTTTGAGGCAGGGCGGACGTGAGAACATTCGAAAATCAGGTGAATGTCTTGCGCCTGTGTGGGAGAAAGGGCGAGTGTGGGACAGTTTGTGTGAAAGGATTCGGTCAAAACGAAGTTTTGGGGCATGACACATTCAACCGTATGTCTTCCCCAAAGCCACGAACCCTGACGATTCTTGAGATTTCTGCTAGAAATTTTGATTTCTGTGTACAACAGTATTCATTTTCCATCGTTGAGAAAGATGCATCTGAACAGGAATTGGCTATTTGAACCTTTGGGGTTTGTGGTTTTGGGGAAAACGAGCCGAAATTTCAGGAAACCTGAGAAACAGTGCTCTTGAAACCTTACAGTTCCAGGGGATGCGTCCCAAGAAAACGTTTGGATTTTTGGCCTTGTCTGACACGACTCTCGGCTCGCGGTTTCTGGAATTTTTGCAGTGAGATCTGCGTTGTGATGATTTTGACCTTTCGAAGATTAAACTGAAAGGATAAATGGTTTGAGCTGTTGAACTGCAAAGGCAGGAAAGGTCCATAACCCGAGTGATTTTTTGGGGCATCCTGAAAAACGTCACGATTTGAGACTGTGCAAAAACGTTCGAACCATGAGATCAAAACCATGGAGTGTGCCATAAATGTGGTGCTTCCTTAATTTTTTTTTTGTGTGAGCCAAGATCAGAAAACTTGACCGCTGTCTCGGGTCACTCGCTTCTGTCTTTTGAGAGACCGATCGTTTTCTGATGTCAGATCTCAGGAAATTGTTGGTTCACATTTTCATGTCTGCAGTTTTTCTTTCCTGCTGTCTTATCATCTCTTTTCAGTACTTCATCTTCGCGCCTCTTTTCCTATTCTTTCCCTCTTTTATTAGCTCCTGAAGTGCTTGCTCAAAAACCTTACGGCAAAGCTGTCGACGTGTGGAGTATCGGAGTGATATCGTACATCCTGCTTTGCGGATATCCGCCTTTCTACGACGAAAACGACGCCAACCTCTTCTCACAGATTCTCAAAGGTAGGTGCCTTTCTCAGTGAATACGTATGTACAGGGATTTCCAGCCAACTTTGAACAAAAAGAAGCTCCCTGCCGCAAGGAATATGTTGACTGACTGTTTGCTTGCGTATTCGTAGTTGTGGAGATTTCAGGGGAAAAGGATTGAAATTTGATTGAAATTCGAAACGGTAGTGGTTTTTGCTAATGCGAAATCTGACTTCACCATGCGAAGCCTTCTGGAGCACAAGAATAAAAAATTGCCCCAACAAAACGCATGAATGCTTAAACTTTTTCATGGGGTGCAGCAAAATGGCAAAATGTTGCAAGCAGACATTCAGAATTTTGTCTGTGGCGCGTCCATAGCGCAGCAACTATTTTGTTCGTCAACTTCCCAAATGAAAGGACGCCAGACGCACTGCTTTGTGGGTACTTCTGCACTGCAGCGAAAGTCACCATTGATCAGGAAATTGAAAACTGAAAATTGAAACGAACCAATGATTAATGGTGGTGATTGATAAGTTTTTTCTTATTCATTCGTCCTTT
Organism: Sinentomon sp. SZTP_YWyxl; assembly: GCA_030068105.1. Taxonomy (NCBI): domain Eukaryota; kingdom Metazoa; phylum Arthropoda; class Protura; order Sinentomata; family Sinentomidae; genus Sinentomon; species Sinentomon sp. SZTP_YWyxl. The sequence goes on from JASGXE010015023.1 coordinate 13,311, forward strand.
CCTGTTAAATTTTTAATTTGAAATTTGAAAATTGAATTTTTGAATAAAACATTGTCAAAAAGTTCTTCGGAATCGTCCTTTGCAGGAAAAGCATTTCGGCAAAGATTGCAGGTTCGACCTGTAACCATTTTTGCAAAAATATTTTTGGTTCCTTGTAACAGCCAAGCCAGGGATGTCCCTTCTGCATCAGCGCCTCCCTTGACCATGAATGCTGGCAGTTGGCACAACGGCAGGCGAATTTTTTCCGTTCGCAAATGAAACGAGCATTTTTACAACATGGATGTTTTTCTCAAGCACCGCACAAAGCCCGCTTGCCCTCCCCAGCTTGCCTTGCAATTGCTCTTTCCTCTGCGCAGGGAGCAGGCCGGCGGTGGCTTAACACTAAGTCGCATGTCCAAGTCTGGTTGAAGTTATCTGTACTTTGACTTGAGGAGTTCAAGTAGTTCTTCAGGCTCCTCTTTCGTCTCTCTTCCTGTTTTTTTTGTGTTTGTTCTGGGCGGTTTCAACTGGAAAAGACAAAGATTATTTCGCGTTTTCTGGTTTCTTTCATTGGCCTGTTGCCCTCTCCTCACTCCTGGGGACCGATGTGCGAACACCACACACTGGCATCAAGGTATTCCCGTGTGTCCCTTTGGGCCGAATCTTGCCCTTTTGTTGTTTGTTTGAAAAAAAAACCAGCACCTGACTGTGGGACATGTGGTGCTTTCCTTTCGGTCCTCAACTCAATGGCAGAATTGGATGTGACTGGGTTTGGCGAGCGAAGGACTCTTAGGGAAAACTGGACAGGCGGTTTTTCCTTTTATTTTGCTTCGATTCTGCCTCAACTGTAAAAATGAAGTGAGTGTACAAACTTGTGCCTTGGAGAGGTCGTGTCTTGTGGCGTGCGGTTCGCCACCCGAGCACGGGCCTGTTCCTTCCGACTCGGTTCTTATCCAATTCTCGTTTGGCTTTCAAAAGCAGTTTCTCGAAATTCGACCCAGAACGCGCGCATAACCTAGATAAATCCTAACGCAATATGCCATCTGCCTCACATCGCCCTTCCTTCGACCTGCCCCATGTGCTCAGCTGCTTGCTGAACATCAAACAATATTTTCTTATTTTATTACAGTAGGCGAGTCTCGTTTCATTTGCGATGATACCGAGAGAAAACCCAGAACCTGCTTGCTCGCTGCGGTTTTCTCCTTTGCGGCCGGCCGGCCTTCGGTCTTTCTGATTTCGCATGACCTCACTGAAAAATGGGAATGTTTGTATGGAATATTATTGCCCCATATTTCCATTGCCCTGGATCGTCAAGAGAGTGGGCTTGATCTTTGACCCTTAATTTTGATGGCTCGGGCTGATAAGCGAAGCAGGCGTTTTTGCCTGCCAACTCGCCATCAACCCGAGTTTTCTTGAGAACCGGAAGCATTTCAGAAATATGCCTTCGAAACACGCACCTTTCCAACTGATCCAATTCAATGATAATTATTCTGTTCTGCTGTATAGGTTCTAAATTATATGCACTCTGCAGTCACAGAAAGAATAACGTACCTGTCCATAAATGAGTGCCTATAATGTACCTACATTACCGCTACAAATGGATTATGTGCACAAAAATGGGCATCTGCGTTGTTGTTTGTTGGCACAATAGTTTTTAATGTGACTGCATTTGTGATGAAGAACAACCGCAGGACCCACAAACCAACAATGTATGCCCCCATTAATGGGTACATTATTGTTCCTGTGCCTGTACAACCATTTTATGGTAATTGGTTTTGCCTGCAGGCGCAAATGCTCTCACTTTCTGCGGTGTAGAAAACAGACGCCTGAGAATGTTTTCTTTGCCAAGCGCCTTTCTTAAACGTTTGTATGATTCTTCCCACCTTGGCAGGGCTGGGAGCCCTGGGCCTGAATTTTAATATCGAAACTTCTGTTGTGGCGATGAATGTCTGAATTTTAAAATGGTTATTGTTGCCTGGCTTTTAAGGTTGGGATTATTTCCCCAGTAGGGAATAAAATGGCTGTTCCTGCCTGATTTTTAAATGACGATTCCTGCTCCTGCTTGAAAGGCAAAACAGCTTTGCTGCATATTGTGTTCTTGATAGGCGACTGTGCCTGGATTTGAAGATGGAAATTGCTGTCCAAATTTGAAAGTGATTCGAGACTTCTACACGAATTTTGAGATTATTCATATTCCTGCCTCAATTGGCGATTCCTTAAATTTTGATATGACATCTCCTGTGGCACCGTAATGATCTTGAAGAAAGAATTGGACCCAGGGTCATTGATTTAAAATGGCGAGCTTCATCTGGAGGGTTGAAATTGGCCCATAAAGTTTATTATCTCGTTTTCATCCGTCTTAATTTGTGCTGTGAATAATTTCAGTACCTATCAGGGCAAGTCGTAAGTGTTTAAATCTCTTTCTCTAATCTTTCCCAGGTGAATTTGAATTCGATTCTCCGTACTGGGATGAAATCAGTGAGCTTGCAAAAGACTTCATCCGTCAGTTGATGTGTGTCAACGTTGACAAACGGTACACATGCAAGCAGGCCCTCCAGCATCCCTGGATCTGCGGCAGTGCAGCCAGTGATAAAAACATCCACTCTTCCGTTTCTGAGCAACTGAAGAAGAATTTTGCCAAATCACGATGGAAGGTTGGTCTACTTGAAGATTCGAAGTTTCTAGTTCAGGGGGACGGGATATGTTGTCTACTTGACGGGATCCTCCTGGGACTTTCTGCTTGGCAGAATCCTCCTGGAATGGGCAGAATCCTCCTGGGACTGTGCTTGGCAAAATCTACCTGAGACTTGTCTCTTTGGCAGAATCCTCCTGGGACTGTCTGTTTGGCAGAGTCCTCCTGAGACTGTCTGCAGTGCAAAATCCTCCAGGAGCTGTTTGCTTGGCAGAACCTCCTGGGAATATCTGCCGGGCAGAATCCCCCTGGGACTGCCTGCTTGGCAGAATCTTCCTGAGGCTGTCTCTTTTGCAGAATCCTCCTGGGACTGTCTGCTTGGCAGAATCTTCCAGAGACGGTTTGTTTGGCAGAGTCCTCCTGGGACTGTCTCATGTCTGCAGTGCAAAATCCTCCAGGAGCTGTCTGCTTGGCCGAACCTACTGGGAATATCTGCCCTGCCGGGCAGAATCCCCCTGGGACTCTCTGCTTGGCAGAATATTCCTGAGACTGTCTCTTTGGCAGAATCCTCCTGGGACTGTCTGCATGGCAGAATCTTCCAGAGACGGTTTGTTTGGCAGAGTCCTCCTGGGACTGTCTAAGTAAAGTTCTGTCTGTGAATGAATGGACTCTCTTTACTTTTATTTTCAGTCTGCATTGAAATTTTCAAAAAAGAGTGTACGGTTTGCATCAACGTTTAAACTGGTCTTCTATTTTTTATTATTTGTGCTTTCAATATCGATTAGTTCAAAATAATCACCAAACAACAGGTGTTCTGTTGTTTTGATTTTCGTGGCGCGTTTTGAACCTGCAGCTGTGAATCAGATCGCGACTGGGTGCTGCGCGTTTCCGGGCCTGGAACCTAATCAGCCTCAAATGGTGGAAAATGTCCGGCGGAGGGACGCCCTAAAAACAACTTGACCCACAGCACAACGTTTTTGGTTAGAGAGACCCTTTGTTTAATCATTGTTGGTTGTTTTTTTTTTATTCTTGTCATATTTTAGACAAACAATAAGGCATACCGGTTGACGAAAAAAATCAACAAGAGCCTTTTTGGAATTCATTCAAATCTCGAGCACCTTGTCGTCGCGGCATCGTGCCTTGCAGCTGCGACCTTTCTTTTGAGCGAATGACTGGCCTTTTTTGCGTTGAACAAGAGCCGAAATGCTTTTGGCCTTTGGTTTCAGCAACTGAAAGCTCATCGCTTGCTGACGACGATTTTGCTGATAACAGAATTAGGTACGCAATCAGCTGCATGCTGGCAACACACGCTTCGGATATTCGAAAACCGACTCGGTCAAAAGGAGTACATAAATTGGCTGCCTGAACTTTACAAAATCCTCCTGGAGCTGTCTGCTTGGCTGAACCTCCTGGGAATATCTGCCGGGCAGAATCCCCCCGGGACTGTCTGCTTGGCAGAATCCTCCTGGGAAATGTCTTTCAAAGAGTCCCATGACACAAGCCTTCCATCAAACAACACCTATCTTTCTTTGGATTGATGGTGAGCAGTTTTTGTTCCATTATTTCTGACGGTGTTGTTCTGAAGAACCTGCAGTGTCCTGTCACATTGCCAGACTTACCAAGCCTGCCTAGTCAAATTTGCAGGCCTCTCCCGTATAAAAAGTGAAAGGTTTGTGGGGAGTCAATTATGATTCCCCGAGAACAGTATGTGATGGGTACCATGCAAAATCGATCAGTGAAAATTATCAGTCCAAAATTGCTCAGCAAAACTTTGTGGGTCTGGGCCTGTATTTTTTGAATTTTTGTTTATTTTTCTATTTTGTTCCAACAATTTGGAGTTGTTTAGTTTTGACTTTGGATGAAATTTGCACCGAAGTCGGCATTATTTAGTCGATTGGTTTCAGAGCTATGGAAGTTTTCCAAAAAAGATTTACCGACTTGATTGGAATTTTGGCATGCGCAGTTCATTGAAGTTATTCTTTTTTTTTTAATTGCCACTTCCATGAAAGCGCAGACTTCAGTGGTCCAAGAAGACCATGGAAGTTGGCCTTTTTTCTTCTTCCTTCTGAAGTTCCAAGTAATCTTCCGCAAAACTTTAACTTTTAGAACTTAAGCCAAAGTGCAGCATTCAATTATGGATCCAAGGTTGAGAAGATCTTTTCTGTTTTTCTGATTCTGCATTTTGCATCAGTGCCAGATTTCTTCTTTTCCGTGGGTTGAGGTAGGCCTGTTGGCAAACAGTTCATCAATACCTAATTTGAATCCAGAAAAATACTTTTGCCTTGAAACCTAAAAATTTTGCCAATTCTTTGCCTCTGAATTTCAAGTAAAATTCTGCGAAATCTGAGCTGTCGTAAAGTTTGAGAATCTCACACTTCTCTCTCCCTTTCTTGGAATTTTGATCAGCAAAAGTGTAATTTGATGTTGAGAAGTTTATATTTTATTATTCATAAAGTTTCCTTTGCGGGGGTTGAGGGTGTACGAGAGTGAGGGAATGACACTAATTTGTCCTCAGGAAGATGGAAATTTGATGTGGACCTGTCTGGATTGCAATGGATTTATTGCTTTCTGCCTCGTTTCTCCTTTCCCACAGTTTGTCCCGTTTTGTCCTAGTTCTTCAGGGCAAACCTTGGTGACTCCTATTCGCTCCACACAGGCCCTATCCCCTCCTTCCACTAAGCTGTTGCCAGGGTCTCAGAATGCAATTCCTGGTTTGATGCTTCTCGAGGAAGTTTTACAGTTTCTTTTGCTTGCAAAATTCACTTCGTTTAAAGGATAAAGTTTGGACTTAAGTTTTTTTTTATTATTGTTGTTTTCATCAAAAGTTTGAGCGGATTTATGTGACAAAAAGGCAACATCCTGGGGTTTTTATTGCCACAGGGTGGTTGACTTAGCATGCGACTCGTCGGCAAGGCGACTCGTCAGCATTCATGCAGGGCTTAATGTTAAGGTCCATCAATTTTGGCACATTGAAATGAGCTGAGTTGTCTGTGATGGAAGGCGCATGGAAATATTTTCGTTTGGTTGGAAAAGGGATGCAAATCGACATTTTTTGACTATCCTGGCAGCGATCAAGATGGGAACGGTGCATAGGGGAGGGAAAAATATACATCACCACTTTGGCATAAGAAACCTTTATGCTCATGTTGATCTTCATGGCTTTGGGTTGGGGTGGACTAACCGGCCTGTCTGTGCTGCCAAATTAAAATGGAACTACGTGTAAAAATTCACATGTCTGCTGTGGAAAATCTTTCCAATGTGCAGAAAATCGCACAAAGGAGGAATTAAGGGCGGGTCTATACTAAACAAACTTCTTTATGACCATGTAGAGAGTGTGGGCTAAATCCCAGTTAATCCTAAAATTAAAATCTACGGCGTTAGTGGCTACGTCAGTGGCTGAAAGGCAGATCAAGACGACAGCATGGCATGGCAAGGCCTCAAAAGTTATTTGTGCTTTTTTATTTCGAATCCTCCATTCTGATTCATACGTCATTTGAACGCACAGTGGATGAGATCATTGATAAGTTTCACTTTGAAATCGGAACTTTGATTTCACTGCCGAAAGATATGAATTTTGTTCACTGCGTCCATATGGGGGAAATCTCAATTTCACGTCAAGCTTTCTTGGCAGAAGTCTCAGTGTGTATCTTCAAAAGGAAACAGGTTTAGATGAGATGCATTTTGTCCTTTTTTGTCGTCATGGACTTGTCCTTTTTTGTCATCATGGACTGCAGACAGATGGCTCTGCTGAAAATATCTCGCCGTGGACTGAAAACCTTGAGCAAAGTTTCGAAAGTCTGGACACATTTTCATAAAGTGGTCAACAGATTGACGGGTCGAGAAGGAACTTGTCTTTATTGCAGTGGAAAAGGTGACACCGCACTTATCAATTGTAACCATAATGACATATTTTGTGAGTTTTGAGATTGTTAGGAAAAACCCCATGGTTGCACAGATCAACAGTTTCTTATTCCAACTGGTATAAAACTGACAGTGTTGTCTTACCGTAATTGTGTTGATTGTCCGCGTTAGGTGGACCGGCATTAGTTAAAAAAACTAACAAAAAACTCAACTTACAGCAACTTATGCATGCGATTGCAATGGTGCACGCAATGCAACGGCTGGCCCTGACAACATCAAGCCAATCTGACAGCCAGGGCCAGTTGAATATGGAACACCTCCAGGCCGTAGCCGCTAGTTCTGCGGCAGCGGCCAACGTCGTATCATCATCGAAACCATCTGCCGGTGCTTACGATACCATTCAAGAAGGAGAGGAAGATGACGGCACAGGTTTGCCTATGCGGCTTGATTGGTGGCTTCTCTCTAGTATCAGGGTGTGCCGCATTGGTTGTGTGCCGTCTTTCTGTTCTTCGGCTGTGTTCCAATAATTGTTTGGCGTTGTTTTACATTTTTGGGCAGTGGTGTTTGGTGTAGGGTTTATGTGGGATGGCGTTCCAATCACTGTTGCTTGGATGTTTTCTGTTTGCATAAATTTTTCTCCTTCTGACTGTTAAAAACATCAGATGTTTCAAATTGCTGTGTTTTTTGTATGCTTTCTCCACTCCACTTGCTGATTTTTCACGACTAGAGTTTCTGGCAATTTTATTTCAATTTTATTTTGGGCTTTGCAGCAATTTCTTTTTGATTCCATTGGAAGATCCTGGTCCTGCTTCATGCCCCTCTTGTGCCTCCATTGTTTGCCTTTGCCAGAATCAGTGGTCGTGCCAACATGTCTCAAGCATCACTGAAAAGTTCGGCCAGAAACATTTAGTAAAATTTTATGGAGAGGCCCAACACCACCCTGATTGTCAGAAAAGTATCTTGGGAAGTGCAAACACCTTTAGGTCCCCAAACCTTAAGCGCTTGCACTGTTTGTTACCTGTTTAATTCTCACACATGTAAAACGGTGTGTAAAACGGCATGTGCATTATGCAAACATCAGATTTAAAAAAAATATTCCCCAGGAACTCTACACAAAATTAATGGACACTACTATCGAAAAATATTCCAACGGGGTGATGCCACCCATCCCAACTGGCTCCCCATGAATTGATACTTGGTGACTTTGTTGCTCCCTTCACAACTCCTCCAGGTTGATTTTTGTCCTCGCGAGGGGCCTTTGCTGCTGCTTTCACGATCTTTTTGGGGTGTTTTCATCCATGTCATGAGGGGCCTTTGCTACTCCATTCAACACCCTTCTGATGGAGTTAATTTTTCCCCTCACCATCCTTCAGGTGGGTTTTATTCATCTCATGAGGGGCATTTGCCACTCCCTTCACCAGCTTCTTTTCCTCTGGAATTTCCCCTATCAACCCTCACCAACGCTTCTTTGTTGTGGGTTCTAACTCGGGGCCTTGGTCATTCTCTGTCGGATGCAAATAGAACTGACCATTTGTTACCTAATTTTGTGAAGATAATGATCAGATGTGTTGCACATTTTGCTTCTAGTAAGATCACAGACAGAGATTCAGGTTGTTGAGCAAAATCACGACATTCAGATTTTAGTTTTAGTTAGATCACAACGATTAGATGTTTGTTATTTGTGAGTGTTCGATGACTGCTGTTGTTTATTTCCATGTCTTTCTGGGTCTGATTCCAGAAAGGAAACATGTCTGCTTGCTTTTGCTTCCTTGGTGTGTTGCACTTGGGGCTTGGGGACAACTCTCACCTGAAATTACTCGGGGTAACTTTCACATGAAATTACTCGAGGTTACTTTCACCTGAAATGACTTCAAGGCCAACATCCATTTGAAATCTCTCAATGCACAAGAAAATTCACTTCTTTGGAGGGGGAAAAAAAAAAAACAAATTTTACTGCATCAGTCTGTTGCCCCTGCATCACACTGCATCACTGTCACCACAACCTGCCAGGGCTACGAGAACCTGTCACCACTTTCTCCGAACTTTGGGAATCCTGACAGGAATGCATGTGAACGTTTGCACAGGTTGGTTGTTGGCTATTTTAGTTTGAACTTGACTCATGTGTCTGCATCAGACTTGATTGTTGACGTTTCATGGGTTGGAGAATGGCCTCTGGGCTCAGTAATGCGAAGGAACCATGTGTACAATTTTATTGCCAGCGAAAATGATGCTCACAGGCATCTGTTTTTATGTTACATTTTCGTTGCACAATAAAAATGCATACGTAAACCTGTATACTGACATCAGGCTTCTTTAGAGCTTGTGTGCAGTGGCTGTTTCTTTATCTATGTTGGTGGTCTGGTCGCTTTTTTTCATGGGTCTTCCTTTCAGCTTTCTGAAACAGGTACCTACTTTGCGAAAAGATTCCAAGGTCGTTTATGTGTATGTGTGTGGTTTTTGCACAGACAAGCCCAGTGTTGCCTGTTCATTGCAGGCTTTTTGTTATTTTTTTCGTTGTTTTGCATTTGCACTGAAGGCAATGAGATGAAATTTTCTAAATTACGCACTCTGCATTAGCCAAGTACAGCCATAATCCGAAAATAGTTAGGACATTTTGCGTAAAGCTTCTTCTGGTGTGGGTGTTTCCTGTTCTTTGGATTGGACGCCACCTGTGGATGCTGGTATCACAGCTAGTCCGACTGAAGCAAAAGCACAAATTCTGCTTTCACAACTGTTATTCAATAATTGTGTGTCATTTTATTTGTGGTGGAGTAAGCTCTACCCTGTTTATATTGATCAGAATGCTCTCTTCAGCCTTAAAAACCATATGGGTTGTCGGAATGGAGGCGACATTGCTAAAAAATGGAGGCAACATTGCTGGCGAAAGTCATTTGAAATATGATTGATCTTCAGAAAAGCAAAACAACCTCCAAAAACAGAAAGCTTCATTGAAATGTGATTGGTTTGGAGAGAAGCGAAACAACCCCCCCAGAAAAAGAACTTCATTGAAATGTGATTTACAGAGAATCAAAACAACCCCCCAAAAACAGAAAACTTCATTGAAAGTGTCTCTGCGACCTGTCTTCAGGCACGCTGTTTTTGGAATAAAATACCAATATGAAAATACGCACTTCGTGATCGATCTTTTTTGTGAATAGAATGTTTACATTAAAGTCAGACATCTGACTGCATGTCTTGTCTTTTGCTTGTCCCTGGACTGTTTTCAAAACGTATGGGAAAGGGTTGTTGGTTTTAGATAGCAAATGATGCAAGAAAGAGCGTGAAAATCGCAAAGGCATTTGTGGCATTTTTGTGAAAAGACATTGGTCTGCACTGCTGATGATTATTTGCATCTTTTGTGAAAAAGGTGCTGCATTCAGTACCTTTCCAGCTTTGGGAGGCTTTTGGAGCTGTGTATAGTGACATGAAGGTTGGAGAAACACACCCAAAGAGTGACTCGCGAAAGCCACCAGACGAAAGAATTTATTGGACAAATAACTTCAATCTTTGTGAATATACCTTCCATCAAATTTCAGTGAAATCACGGTGAAACCAGGGTAGGGGACAAGGGGACGTGTCCGCTTCCAAAATCCAAAAAGGCACTCAGTACTCAAGGCAACTTTTTGTTTCATTTTTAGCCAGAGCTGAGGCTTAGTGAAAAGTGCTGTTATAGCGTCATCAACGTGAATCACAGAATAAAAACTGAAGAGAACCCTCAATCGGCATTTGCCATTCGAAACAAAAATCTGGATCGAAATTTTAAGAACAGCCTGTTTTTCCAAATCTCAACAGAACAGTTGTCTCGTCACTTGAAAAAATCTGTCAATATTTGAGTCCGAATAGAAAACTCGTTCACTTTTTTGACATAACTTTCTTCATGAGAAACCCCAATTTATTAGCACCAGAAGGAACACCAGAGTGCAAAATTTCTCCATCTTCTTGGGAACGCTGTCCCCCCAGGCCACCTGCTTGGGTGGGGCTCCGCCCCTTGGAACCCACGGATAATGCCTGCAGCACGATTTTTTAACATCACCCTCCGTGGTTCTGCGGTTATCCCCTACGGAACAAGTCCTGGTTGCACCACTGAAAAAAACCGTGCAATTTTCCTGGAATACCGGCATAACAATTACCAATGCAATTATGGTGTTACCTATTTGCAAAAATATGCAGTAAAGATTGGCTTTCCTTGCCCCATGAAGGAAAATGTGTGCAATTTACCTGTTATTTTTGCTTTAAAAATTCACGGGAAAACTATACCATTTGCTCAAACCGCTTTGTTGATAGTCAAAAGCGAAAAGCTTTCGGATACAATTTCATTTCCGCAGGATCCATTTTAGAAATGTCATGAAGGCCTGCAATAACACCTTATTTGTATCTCACGGTCCTTCACGGGTGCTGGCTTTCTTTGTTGTTTCTTCGTGTTCTGTGGGCTTAATTTGTTGGAGTTTTTTTTTTACTAGGTGTTCCACAGTTGCAAGTCAATGTTTTGTTATCGTTCATGAAGGGTCTATCGTATGCATAATTTTTTTATTTGAATGAAAATCATCTGTTTTTTTTTCTGAATTTGTGAAAAAAGTAACCAGTAGCAAGTCCTATCTCAAGTGAACATGTGAGATTTATTGAAAACGAAGTGGGGTTTTGGAAATGAAATTGGATGTTTGCAAATTTTGGATCATTTGTGTTGTCCCTCGACCAATACCACCCGATTCAGATAACTGAAGTGTTTTTGTTCCTCCGGCAGAGAAAATTCGTAGCTGGGTACTAAGGATGTGCCAAAGTTGGATGGTGGGAAAACTAGGGTTTTAAACTGCAGAAAAAACTACCTGCAAGCATCTTGGAACAGAAATATCATATGTCATGAAAAAGGCAACCCAATTTTGCTGAGGTCACTTTTTCAGGGTAGGGTATACACTCAGGGGTAAACAATACGATGGGAAAGTTAATGTTGCAAAGTATACCTTTACCACTGAACTGGCTATTCCATACATGGTCAAACGCTAAACAGGCCCCTGTCAAATAGAATTATAGAATTCCATGCCAGCAGTTAAAAGGTGGGCATGCACGCTGTGCATTTGTCAGCCAAGCAAAACTAGAATCTGTTTCTGAAGGATAGACTATTGAAAACATTACTCTGCTTCATCCGGGAGAAACATTCCCAGAAAGCATTTTACAGCGAATAAGGGTTTGATTATCCAGCTTGCAAACGCATTGAAAGCTGCAAAGTGCTCCTTTACTTGCATAATGGCACATTGACCTTCAGCTACCTTTATTCTTAAGACCATTTAGGTGCCCATAAATCGTCTATTTTCTCAGCCTCCTTTAATTCCAGCTCTGATGCTTTTGGTTCCCCCTAACTTTTCTTTCTTCGTTTGTTCGCCCAACCGATGCCTATTTCTTTTTACCTTGTTTTGATACCTTCCAAAGTGTCACATTTTCCCCCATTCCATCATTTTCCTTCCAGAATTTGTCCTCTCATCTCTTTTGTGTTGTGTTGTCGTTATTAATTCATGTCATCTCCATTTATTATTCATGCCATTTGGGCATTGTTTTCAGTGGCTGTTTTGTTGATGCAGGGTATGTAATTACCTGCCGGCGTTTTTAAGTTCATTCTTTTTCTTCCAGAAATACTCAATTATGGGTTTTCATTGATCGCTGCAAAAGGTAATCAGATGTCAGAGAAATGCAGGCCCTTTCCCTTGCATTCCCTGTTTGTTTTCCGTGGTGCGTTTCCTTTGCTTTTTGACTTTAACGCCCTTTGTAAAGATGTGCATTTTTTCTTCTTTCTTTTCCAGCAAGCGTACAATGCAACTGCAGTAATAAGGCAGATGAAGCTTCTGGCCCTGCAGAGTAACATGGGAGCAGGACAGAACCAGGCCTCTTCGGACTCCTCGGCGCCCAGTGTCCCAGTGACAGACTCTGAGTTGCAGTCACCATTAGAGACCTAATTATAGGCCATAGCCAAGCACCAGTCCAATCATTTTGGCAACAATCACAGTGAATTAATTCTGAACGGGAACTTGGCATCGTTAGATAGAATAATTAAAAATCGTGCATCTTCTGCTTTCGACTTTCGAGGAATACCTGGACACCACATCTTGAAGGGTCTCTGTCATCAGAGAGTCTGGATGTGATCCTGTAATACCTATTGTTTACACTGCATTTCTTGTTTTATGGTTTCAACATGAAAAGGTTTTTCTTCAGGCACAAGTTGTTACACCCGAGGCCTTTATTTCTCTGGGTGTAAAACGTTTTTCCTGTTCAGGCCTAAAATATTACGCCCAGAGCAATAAAAGGTTGATCGACTGGCCACAGGGGGAAGATTTTACATTGTGTGTCTCAGAATGGGGCAGTAGAAGGATATCTTTTAAAATGGAGAATTTTTAAATTGACTGGCGTCTGGAGCCCGCCAAGGCTGAACAGGAGCACTCAGGCATGCGCAAAAAGGAGATGTGAACGGCATTTGTGCTGAATTAACACTCAAAGGAAGGGTGGAAACTTGGAGGGTTGTCAAACTTGAGATGGCTTTTTGCAAGTGAGGTCAGACGTTTGCCTCCCCACAAGATTGAATCTCATTCCTGTTGGGGAACCATCGTTCTCCCCGAAACGTGGAGAAAGAAGTGCTCTGTGTGAAAAACGAACATCCAACCCACCTGCAAAGAGTGGTCAAATCAGAGTTTAGTGGTTGAACATGTAATCGATCAGTCCAGTTGTACGACACATTTTTCCAGTCAGCTGGCCCACGGAAAAGAACAATTCCTTCAGAACGATGGAGGTGGGTACGATCATTGCAGGATGCTGCTTCTGAAGATTAAAACATGAATTAACAATGTTCCAAGAGAAGATGGAGTTATTGGTGTGTTTCCACCAGCAAACACTCATTTTCAACTCAGCCGCATATTTTTCGAACCCTCGTTTAATTTGGTTTGCATTTTCTCTCTTTCCACAAAGGATGATATTTTTTTAATCAAAAAAAATTTTTTTTTTTTTTTTGAAAAGCATTTGATGGGTAGCATTTTATCATGACATTTTGTGATTATCCGTCATCTCCGTTCCATGACAGTTTCGAGAATATTTTAGTTTTGATATCTTTGTTCCAGTTTTAAAAATCTGTTTTCAGTTGCTGTGGCATCGCTGCAGTTTGGGTTGGGATTTCTGCCAGGAAAGACTGGAAAGTTGCTTGAAGTTGTGTGCAGTTTTCACCACTGCGGATCATTTTAATGACTCTTGTTTTTACTGGCATTTGGCAATGATACTGTGGTGCACACTCTATTGTCGTGTCGCTTCTGTCATCAGGAGTGCGAGTGGACTGACATTATCCATGAAATGGTAATGCCTTCATTGTGGGGTTCTCTTGCATGATAGACAGAGGAGCTGGGAGGAACGTCTTCTTGTTTTGATCAGGGGCAATTCGTGATGCAATTACTGATCCGGGCTGCCACACGTTCCCCAATTGCTTGTTGCAGGCCGTGCAGTTCTTTTTGGCACAATGAGATTGTTGAATAGATCCGCCAATGCTGTTGGAAGTCCATCCAACGCCATTTTCTCGTCTTTTTTTGTATGTGAGCATGCGTGTCTTCTGAATTGGTCTTCACTTTACTGGAAAGGAATCTTGTGATCATTATGCAGTTTAAAATGTACAAAAATGCCAATAAAATTGAAAACAAAATCAGTTGGAAAACACTGTAAAAATAGTTGTTATAAATACATAATATCACTAGTTGCATAATAAACATTATAAAAATATGTCTAAAATGATAAAATATCCACTTGAGAGTACCTATTTCAAAACGCAGAATTGTTTTTCAACAGTCCTTGCTTGCATGCCGACTCATCCTTCGTACGAATAAATGTATGATCACTTTCCAGCATAGCAATGGCATGGCATGCACTGTGCAGAAACCGAAGCATGCAGTTTGCATGTTCACTTTATGAGTCTTTCACTTGGCCACGAAATACTTGGACATTGCACGTCCAAAATGAAGTGTGGTGGCCGAATTTATGTACATTTCAGCAAAAGTGCAATGCTGCAGAAATTAAAGAACGTCTTTTGTAACCGAGGTAAAAATCTGACCGCTCCAGAAAGCTCTTAATCTGGCGCTTGAATTTCTACCGCCTACATGAGAGTAAAACGAAAGAAAAAAGGTTTAGGAGGTAACCGTTAAATGGAAAAACACATGTATGAGTACATTAATTCCGCCACCACTGTACAACACCTTGAGATTATCCTGCAACATTTTTGGGTACATCCTTGCTGCATGCAGAATTGTCTTGTGACGTTGCAAGGAACGTTACCTTTAGAGGATGTTGCATTCCTGTAGTTGTGGAAGGATTATCTTGCGCCACTTCATGTATGCTGCATTATCTTCTGACATTTCAGATATGCTCTATCCTTGTTTTTTCTCATCGTGGCGTTTCAAGGATGCTGCTGCATTCTCAGAATCTGTGAGGACATCTTTAAATGTTTCATTCTGCCCAATCCCAACCTTGTCGCTGATTTTCCCCGACCTGATGTTCTTGCGACATTTCAGGGTTGGTGCATCCTTGTTTCAAACTGGTCAGCTGCCCCATAATTACACAACTGTTGCCTGTTATCTCACTGGGATATCTTATCCGATAAACGACAAAGATGCCAATGAAGCCGCATTTGGAGTGATGCCAATGAAGCCGCATCATGCCAATGAAGCCGCATTTGGAGTGACATTCAGCGAATGTCCAGTGAAGCGTATACAGACAATGCAAGGACTGTTGCAACAACTGTACAAAGATTTAATGAAATTAATTCTCTAAAGAATAAAAGATAAGGATTCTATTTTTGTTGAAGAATGAGATAACGATTCTGTTGTTAGTCGTGGTTGTGTCGGAGTGTTAGCGCACAGTGGAACATTTCCGTGCGTCTTCAAAGTAGGTAGTTTCGATGGTTAGTCTCAATGTGACAAGTCACCTAGTGAACCACTTTTGTTTCTCTATCAAAGAAGAAAAAAACTTATATTTGGTGTTGTCAAAAGTACCTTTGTTGATTGACGGTGTTGGACATTTGTACATATATATTTTTGTTGTGTTAGCAATGTGCTTTGTTTATTCTTGAGTGGGGGTTTGTTTGGTGTTCATGAGATTCAACGTGGCATGTATTCATTTGTGCATTTCTGTTCATAGAATTCCTCGCAGGATTACTTTATTTGTTGCATTTTTTTATTTTTAGTGCCAAACCAACCTTGCAGTAAACGACGTTCTCTTCTTTCTTACTGCACACAAGAAACAAGATAATGCTGAGTTATGAAAGTTCCTTCTGTATAACTGTAAACATGCTTTAAGAACATGTCGTTCAAGTTGCCGATGGCTAATCTCTCCCATTCTCTTTCCGTCTCCATCTCCTCCACTCTCCCTCCTTCCTTCGATCTTTCCTCCTCCCTCACTCACGACTGTCCCCATCCCTCTTGCTCATCCCCTTCCTTCTCGTGTCCTCTATAACTGAACAGAGCTACAGTTGTCATTTTCCCCCTTTCCTCTCCTTTCCTTTCGTTTTACCAGAGCTCCTTTAGCATTATCCAGGATCCCCAAGTGCAGGAGGGGTTCAATTTCTGATTCCCATGATTTATCGCATCAATTTTATGCTTTTGAGAAATTGATGACCAATCATCGATCAATCTGTAGCCCCAAGCGCAAAAGATGAAGCAAGAAGAGAGACCGATCTCCGTAGCGATCTTGCGTGAACACAGGACAGGAGTGCCTCGCTGGACTGCAAAACAAGCAGTGGTTGTTCGTTGTTGTTCTGCGTTGGCAAGTAAGCAAACCGCTAGTTATTTTGTCATGTTGGTTTTAGCCCTTTTCCAGCAGATAGATTCATTGGTTCTCGCCGCCAAATGCAACATTTGATTGCAGCGGTAAAAAAACATCGAAATTTGATTCACTTTTTACTTTTGGGAGTTGGAACTCTAAAGTATCCATTGGAACTGGGCTAAAACCTACCTGTAAATGATGCAAAATTTGAAGCTTGGTTTCCTTGCAGATGTAGGACAACAACTGCTGTCTGGAGCAAGCGGACACACAAGATCTCTCCTGAGGCTGGCCCCTTTCTTGCGTCACATTTCTCGCTTCGGGCTATAGATAGATCAACTCGGTTATCAATTTCTAAAAGGCATTTTTTTTACAGTTATTCAAAAGGAACTTTCAAAGCTGCAGCAAATTGAATTTTGCAGCTCATTTTTTAGCCAGCTGGGGCAGGAAAAATGTAAATTTGGTGAAACTTTAAAACATTCAGTGGTAAATCACTGTTTGCAGTGAATAGTTCCGCGGAAACAACAAAAATGGCCGTTTTCCTATTTGACGTAAATCTTTCTCACTTGTCTTCATGTTTCCACTTGTGGGCATTGATTTGCGCATTTCGTATGGCGCCGAATTAAATAAACAGTAGGTACCTAGCGACACTGAGGCCACAGAACATTTGTTGCATTAGCTTCCATTTTGAAAGGGCTCAATGCTCGATTCCAGGCATGGGCGAAATTTGGATGTGTTGATCTTTGCCATTCTGTGTCCTTCGTAATCTAAAATGTGCCCATCGATTGAAACTTAGACATGCAGGCTGGAAAGTGGAAACTGGACCGCTCCTCTGGCTTGATGACCGACCTCGTTGAAAACTGGCTGACCATGAAGAATTTGTTCAGTAAGAAACCATTTCCAAGGAAGAGATCTCAGAAATGAGCAAAAGTCAAAAACGAGACGAATCCCACATTTGTCAATTTGCCGTGTTCTGCTCACTGTATCTGACAGGTCCTGTTTGCCAATGTGGCAAAATTGGGACGTGTATAGTGGCGGCGGAAAAAGATTACTCATACATGTGTTTTTCCCATTTAACTGTTGCCCCCGAAACTTTTTTTCTTTCTTTTTACTCTTATGCAGTTGGTAGAAATTAAAGCGCCAAATTGCAACGCAGCTTTCTGGTGGTGTCAGATTTTGACATTAGTGATGAAAGAGGATCTTTTATTTCTACAGCATGGAGTTTTTGCTAAAATCTCAAGAATGGGAATTTTTCACATGTATGGGTAATTTTTTTCCGCCGCCAGTATACGAATACTCTGGTCTGGTGTTATTCTTCATAGCATTTCCTGCCATCTGATAAGGTGTAAAGTCAAAAAAGGGTTTAAGCTCTTGGTAAAAAAAGGAATGATGAAGTTTTCATTTTGCACTTTCTGTCCTGCAACCTTCCTGTTGTGTTTCTCAACATTTTTGATTTCATTGGGTTTGTCATTTTGTGATGTCTGTCACATGGTGTTGAATTTTCAATTGCAGTTTTGCATGCATGTGTTACTTTTTTGCTGCAATTTTGGGGTCAAAGGTGTCCTGCCCTTAAAAAGCTGCAAACGTGATGGAAGAAGCAGCGTGAAATGTGGAATTATCCGGTGTCCCCTTTTTGGATGACGTCATCGTGAATGCTGTTGATTGCTGATGACGACGTCAATGCTTTTGAAAACATCATCATGAATGCTGTGAAAACAGTTTTTCCGAAAAAGCTTCACGAGCTCAGCTCCATCTGCCGAGCATTGTTTCAACGTCAACACCAAAGTGTTCAGATTTCATCAAACCGATGGTTTCAACTTCCCAGTCCTGCACCATTTCCCCGAGAAATGTGTCCGGCTTCGTCAGTTGCTTCACTTTCTTTTCATCGGGTTCTTCCAGTAAAATCTGTGAAAATTTTGCAATTGCAATTCATTGGGAAAACCAGAGAAAAGAAAAAGAAATCCGAAAACGAAAAGAGAACCAGGGAAAAATGCAGAATCGGGAAAACAATTCAAACTGATGTCACCAAAGGTCCAAGATTCAAGGATAACCGGTTTTCAGGGTTCGCCAGATCTCTGAAATAATTGCGAGGCTGCTGACAAGCTTTCGATATGGTGGTGTGCTCTGCAAAAAAATCCAGTTTTGTGAGAGCAGTGGATGCAAGCGTCTCTGAAAATGGCTTTGTGCCAAATCAGCCTGCTCTTGGGAAGTTATTGCACAAATTATCTCCTCACACACCTCAATGCGTTTTGGCCAGGAAGATTTGCCCTACCCTATATCATGCCTGATTACCTACTTAATCAATTTTCTGTCAAAAATCTTGCAGTTTTTCCCGTTTGGAAGTTGTGTGCAGTTGCTCTGTCATTCCTTCTTAAAATTCTGTCACTTTTTGATGTTGATTTTTCTTTTTGTTTCCGAAATTAACGTGTGATCGGGTGCTTATTTTCTCAGCCGGAAACTGTACTCTCTTAATCGATGAGGCTGGGCAGCCTGCGTTTTACAGCTATGCCAATTTTCCTGACTTTTTTGTCTACGAAATCAAACCATTCTATCGATGCATTTCAATGTTTGCTTTTCATTTTTCTTTTACATATCGATGTGTGTTGTTTCTTCTTTTGTTCTTTGTTATTTTTTGGAGATTGTTGCCTCTTATTTCACTGTGTTCCACTGTCTTCTGTTGGCAGTTTTCCGATTTTGTGGGTTTCGCACTCTGTAAGTAAGTAATGTCCTTTATTTCAATAATATCCAAACAACACAAACAAGAAAGAATTTCGAAGGAAGGCCGGGATAAATCCGATAAATGGCCCCCCTTTTTTGAAGAATCAAGAATCAAACTAGGCAATTTTGACAAGACAAAATGTGGTCAGAGCAACAAAAGCCAACAACAGAAATGTCAAATGGAATAAACACATATTATGTACAAATTCACCTTCAGCTTATTGAGAATGGAAATGCCTGAACTGGTAAACAAATGCAGATTTAGACCTTGACATTCTAATCTGCATAGGTAAGGAATTCCACAAACTTCCACCTGCAAATTGTAAACCTTTTAGACCGTAATTCGTTTTTACCACTGGAAGCAAGAATTCTTTATTGCAGGCAGCCCTAGTGTTTCCTGAATTCAATATGAAGTGTTTCCCAAAGATTAATTCATCCAGTTCTGATTTTAAGAGATTAAACATAAAAATTCCTACTCTGAATGTCAGAAGATCCCCAATCCTCATAAGATTTAAACGTTCAAACAACAAAGCTGTATGATCTCGAAAACCAGATTTTGTGATTATGCGGACAACCTTTTTTTGGATTTTTAAAATTGATGACATATCACCACCAGTGAGATAGCAACCCCATGACTCGCAACAATAAATCAAATGTGGATAGACGAAAGCATAATAATACAATTTCAGAACATCCTCTGGAAAAAATTTCAACTTGTACATTATTCCAGTGAACATAGAAGCCTTTTTCATCACATGATTTATGTGGACTTTCCAGGTAAAAAATTCATCAAACCAGCAACCTAAATACCTAATCTCAGACACTCGACTAACTGGTACACCATTTACTGCTATGTTTCCCACAAAAGCAGGAAGTACTTTCCGTCTATCTCGGAATATCGTATAGCAGGTCTTAAACACATTCAGCGATAATTTGTTAGCACTTAGCCACTCATATAATGACTGAATCTCCATATTAAGGCTGTCAACAAGTTTTCCTGCATCCTCCCCACATTTATAAATCACTGTGTCATCGGCAAAGATAATTGAAGAAATGTCTGCGCTCAAAACACTGGGCAGATCATTTATATACACTAAAAACAATAAAGGTCCAAGGATACTGCCCTGTGGAACACCACAGGTGATATCCCGAAGATTCGATTTTGAAGACCCAATGCAAACCATTTGCTTGCGACCACTTAAATAGCTTGATAAAAGCTTGCAACTCATCCCTCGAAATCCATATCTCTCTAACTTTCTCAGCAAAATGTCATGACTCACCGTATCAAAAGCCTTCATAAGGTCTAGAAATACACCAACCCCTACTAGACTTTTATCAAGGGTGTTGGAGATCAAACTTGTCAACTTAGCTACAGCTAAAGCTGTAGACTTCCCCTTCTGAAAACCAAATTGGTTAGAGACAAGTAACTCATGCTTATTAATAAAACTTAACATCCTGTTGAATATCAAACGTTCAAAAATCTTGCTTAAAGCTGGTAACATTGAAATAGGTCGATAGTTACTAAGAATACCCCGATCCCCACCCTTAAATAATGGTTTCACTTTTGCAACTTTTAGAGAGTCTGGAAAAACACCATCCCTGAACATCAAACATGCAGCATAACATAATGGCTTAACCAAATATTTTACAGAATTTTTTAGAATAACATTGCTAATTTCATCCGGACCCGTAGACGTTTTCGATATGAGCCCATTAATAACTGCATTAACTTCACCCTCTG
>JASGXE010015024.1:0-48577 GCA_030068105.1 Sinentomon sp. SZTP_YWyxl
TTTTTTTCAGACTTTTGCTAAATTTTTTGTTCTTTTTCTTCAAAAAAAATCTTAATTTTTTCTGAAAAAAAAAAATTAGTTCAACGAATACACAACGTTCACAAAAACTATAACCTTAACTTTTGCTTGGGTTTTACTCAACTTTTTTACTCAAAATTTACAAACTTTACTTTTTTTGCGTTACTTTTAAGTTGAGTAGATGTCCACCAAATCACTTTCAAGCCATTTGTGGCGAGTTTGTTTTATGAAGCTTTCACGAAGTGTGTGTAACAATAACAACTTACTTTCCTACCACACAAGGGAAACTTGATGGCATTCTTGATCCGTCCAACGATGGAATATCCACCGGAGACAGTTGAAGAGCTTGCCAATTCCAACTTGAAGCTTGGTAAATCGGGTGCCTCTTCAATGCTGAACACCCTGTTCACCCATTCCAAGACAGAGGTGTACCAGAAGATGGCACAACGCATCGAGCATCTTCCGACCACCAGAGCCTGCTTTGAGCGAACAACGAAAGAGAAGTTCGCCTGCGTCTGGTTCAAGAACCCGCTCCGAAGCACAGTCTACGCCAACTATACGGATGTGAACAGGCATCATAGAATCCACATAGCCAGGGATGAGTTTGCAGCATTCGATGTTGGGTGGGCCATCGCCAAGGAGTCGTTGCTGAGGGAAGTGTTCGACAGGGTGATCCATCGGATGAAATCAGCCGGATTCATACAGCTGTGGTATGAGAAATCGATGGAAGGTTTCAGGACGAGGGGTGAGTTTCCAAATTTGATTTTTGTCAACCAAGTTTCGCTGAAACTTCAGAAAAGCGAGTGGTTTTGTTCGGATTTGCCAAAGCAGCGGATTGCTGCACCTTCTCCAAAGCATCAATGTGTGATTGGCTTGGGGGTCCCAAACAGAGCAGGCAAACTCCAGGCCAGGCAGTCTTCGATGTCCTTTCAACTTAAATCGACGCAGATTAATACGCAGGTACTTCATGAATAAATAAATAAATAAACAAAAAACAAAAAAAAATAACCAAATAAGAAAATATCTGCATTCCCGCAGCAGCAGCAAGGTTCATGGTCAAAACAATGTGTTTGCCGAGTAGGTTGTAGGTTCCGACTTTTGCATGGACGATGGGCTTCTCAGAGCCTTTCGCTTGATGTTCAAGCATGATTTCTTTCCACACACAAGCTGGTTACCTGTCTCCAGAGAAAGCCAGCATTCCCTCATTCTGAAGGCGTTAATTCAATGGTCACATCCTTACACATCAGGTGGTTGCATGTGGCATTCCCACAAATTCCATTCAAGTTATGCAAATCTTTCCACCCAATTTTCAGGTATCAATAAGGCCAAGGAACTCCATCAAAGATCACAGTTCGGCGAGGAGCAAGGTGAACCCTCTGAGCCAGAAATGACCTCGGCAGCAGCAGCGAAGGAGCCACGTCCACTTAAGGTCAACGTGGTGGCCGGAGTGTTTCTGACCCTCTGCATGGGACTCAGCCTTGCCATTGCAGCGTTTCTGGCCGAACACTGGAAAGGTCGGAGCCATCAGAGGTCATGTCCGTATAAAGTGCCAGGTCAACTTGGTCCTTTCCGAAGATGGAGGATTCTGAAAGGCTTGTCGGTGACCTTTGACCCCGTGGACAAAACAAAGGTGGAAAAACGAGGGGAGATAATCCATTATAAGGGCGTAATCGCCAGCGGTGCGTGGGTGATATATCTCTAAGAAACCGCAATTTCATCTCCACTATTCGTTGCCAAAGGTTTGAAGAAATAGATGTGCGCCATGGGCCGATTCTTAAAACGGGGCTCAAGTTTCAGCCAGATCCGCGGCTCTGCAAGAGGGATTATTTATTTATTTATTTGTTTATTTCCTTTTATTTGCTGAACTATAAGTGCAAATATGTCAAAAGTTGATATTTACAGACACCAAAAAATACATGTAGACAGTCAGAGCAATTAGAGAGAGAGAGAGAGAAAAAGCAATAAAGAGCATGGCAGGAGTGCGAAAAAAAGCAATGAATAAATAGCAATGTTCTTTCACACAAAGACTTGCAGATGGTATCAGTGATGGCAACAAGAAAGACGAGGTGTCAGTGACGCCGTATACACGAGTGATTGCGCGAAGAAATGGGGAATCTTTCGGCAAGGAATTCCAATCTTTAAGAATTCTGGGGAAAAAATAATTTAGATATACATTACATTTTATTAGTGGTATACGAAACTGAAAGTCGTGAATGGCTTTTCTGTTTTGAAAGTTTTCAGAAAAAATCTGAGGGATCTGAATTAAGGTTTTTACCTTTTGAGATTTTAACAAGGAATGCAAGTCTTTTCTCACTCCTGCGAGTTCTGAGCGGAATAAGATCAAGATTATTTTACTGGATTATAGTCGTGTTTTATTTTGTAGGTAAGAATGGGACGCCACTCCCCGGAATGGGTGGAGACGAGACGACGTAAGCCGGTGTGCGTTTTGAGAATAAACGGGATTTCAGTCACGGCTCAAACAAGTTGACCCCCGTTTTAAAAATCGGTGCCCAAACCATGGGGAGTTCAAGTTGAGGTGAAAATAACGCGGCGGCTTAATTTTTGTAACAGGAGAGGCTGCGGAAAAATTAAACTCAAATTGGTAACTGTTCGGAATACCTGCCGACATTGAACTGAACGAGTTGGAACCATTGCTCTGTGTTTTACATGAACTGAACGAGTTGGAACCATTGCTCTTTTTTTACTCAGACATTCAAAACACCCGGGCCAAATAGGAGATTTTTTCAGACTTTTGAAGCACGGGGCAATGTTATTCCCCATCTAGTAAGCGCCGTTATATGCATTCGTTCATGTGATGTGTTTTGCGGCGCACGCTAAATGGGGAATTACATTGCCCCGTGCTTCAAAAGTTTAACAAAAATCTCCTATGGCCCGGGTATTCAGAATAGCTCCGTACTAAAAGTTAACTAAACCCAACCAAACCTGACCTAAACCCCTAACCTATCCTAACACACCTATCCTAACCTGTCCTATCCTACCTACCTCGTCCTCATCTTCCTATCCGATTTTGGCTACTTGAACGTCTGTGAAAACCCGTAAAGTTCAGCTTTTTTCAAATGTCGGCAGGTATTCCGAACTGCAACCCTCAAATTGTGCATCAGATTGAACATCCCATCCCAAAGTGAATTCTAGTCGATTTATTTTTTATTTGTTAGAGTGAATACAAAAGTTATTTCACCAGAAATTACAATAGCTTACCCTGTTCTTAAACCTAATTTAGTACGTCATTTCTGGAGGCATGGGACGATTGCCCCATGGCGAGAAATGCCCCCAGAAGCTTGGTAATAATCAAGAATAATACTTGGTTCTCTGCATTTTTGGTGATTAGCTACTAAAATGATGGTGATTTAATGTTTCGTCAACATGATTAGCCAATATAATATGTAGCCGTAAAATTATTGTTGACTCATCGGTGTAACGCTGTGGTTATCAAGAAATTTATCACACCTCCAGAACGTATCCAATTTCCCCAAAAACAATTGGCCAATGTGTAACCGGTTAGCAACGAAACACCCCAGAAACCACTAAAACCTCAAAAACCCTCCAGAAACCACCAAAACAAAAAAAAAGAACATCAGTCAAGTGAAACTTCTGGCAAGGGCATGATCTGAACTGCCAACCAGACGAAAATAAAAGTCAGTGGTGAGATTTTATCAACGAAGTGTAATTCTACCAAACGGGCACACACCTAACAACTTCAGACGAAAGATCACAGGGCGAAACGGTCACCGAAAAAGGACGGTGCCGTTTCGCCGAATTCCAATTTCGCAAAAGCAACTTTTCTGCATCGGTCGTTTCTGCAGGAAGATCACAGGGCGAAACGGTCGCCGAAAAAGGACGGTACCGTTTCGCCGAATTCCAATTTCGCTAAAGCAACTTTTCTTCATCGGTCGTTTCCGCAGGAAGATCACAGGGTGAAACGGTCACCGAAAAAGGACGGTACCGTTTCGCCGAATTCCAATTTCGCTAAAGCAACTTTTCTTCATCGGTCATTTCCGCAGGAAGATCACAAGGTGAAACGGTCACCGAAAAAGGACGGTGCCGTTTCGCCGAATTCCAATTTCGCAAGAGCAACTTTTCTTCATCGGTCATTTCCGCAGGAAGATCACAAGGTGAAACGGTCACCGAAAAAGGACGGTGCCGTTTCGCCGAATTCCAATTTCGCAAAGAGCAACTTTTCTTCATCGGTCATTTCCGCAGGAAGATCACAAGGTGAAACGGTCACCGAAAAAGGACGGTGCCGTTTCGCCGAATTCCAATTTCGCAAGAGCAACTTTTCCTCATCGGTCCTTTCTGTGGGAAGATCACAGGGTGAAACGGTCACCGAAAAAGGACGGTGCCGTTTCGCCGAATTCCAATTTCGCTAAAGCAACTTTTCATCATCGGTCGTTTCTGCAGGAAGATCACAGGGTGAAACGGTCACCGAAAAACGACGGTGCCGTTTCGCCGAATTCCAATTTCGCTAAAGCAACTTTTCTTCATCGGTCATTTCCGCAGGAAGATCACAAGGTGAAACGGTCACCGAAATAGGACGGTACCGTTTCGCCGAATTCCAATTTCGCTAAAGCAACTTTTCTTCATCGGTCATTTCCGCAGGAAGATCACAAGGTGAAACGGTCACCGAAAAAGGACGGTGCCGTTTCGCCGAATTCCAATTTCGCTAAAGCAACTTTTCATCATCGGTCGTTTTTGCAGGAAGATCACAGGGTGAAACGGTCACCGAAAAACGACGGTGCCGTTTCTTCGAATTCCAATTTCGCTAAAGCAATTTTCTTCATCATCGGTCGTTTCTGCAGGAAGATCACAGGGTGAAACGGTCACCGAAAAAGGACGGTACCGTTTCGCCGAATTCCAATTTCGCTAAAGCAACTTTTCTTCGTCGGTCGTTTCTGCAGGAAGATCACAGGGTGAAACGGTCACCGAAAAAGGACGGTGCCGCTTCGCCGAATTCCAATTTCGCTAAAGCAACTTTTCTTCATCGGTCGTTTCCGCAGGAAGATCACAAGGTGAAACGGTCACCGAAAAAGGACGGTGCCGTTTCGCCGAATTCCAATTTCGCAAAGAGCAACTTTTCTTCATCGGTCATTTCCGCAGGAAGATCACAAGGTGAAACGGTCACCGAAAAAGGACGGTGCCGTTTCGCCGAATTCCAATTTCGCAAGAGCAACTTTTCCTCATCGGTCCTTTCTGTGGGAAGATCACAGGGTGAAACGGTCACCGAAAAAGGACGGTGCCGTTTCGCCGAATTCCAATTTCGCTAAAGCAACTTTTCATCATCGGTCGTTTCTGCAGGAAGATCACAGGGTGAAACGGTCACCGAAAAACGACGGTGCCGTTTCGCCGAATTCCAATTTCGCTAAAGCAACTTTTCTTCATCGGTCGTTTCCGCAGGAAGATCACAAGGTGAAACGGTCACCGAAAAAAGGCGGTGCCGTTTCGCCGAATTCCAATTTCGCAAAGAGCAACTTTTCTTCATCGGTCATTTCCCGGAAGATCACAAGGTGAAACGGTCACCGAAAAAGGACGGTGCCGTTTCGCCGAATTCCAATTTCGCAAGAGCAACTTTTCCTCATCGGTCCTTTCTGCGGGAAGATCACAGGGTGAAACGGTCACCGAAAAAGGACGGTGCCGTTTCGCCGAATTCCAATTTCGCTAAAGCAACTTTTCTTCATCATCGGTCGTTTCTGCAGGAAGATCATAGGGCGAAACGGTCACCCAAAAAGGACGGTGCCGTTTCGCCTGATTCCAATTTCGCTAAAGCAACTTTTCTTCATCGGTCATTTCCGCAGGAAGATCACAAGGTGAAACGGTCACCGAAATAGGACGGTACCGTTTCGCCGAATTCCAATTTCGCTAAAGCAACTTTTCTTCATCGGTCATTTCCGCAGGAAGATCACAAGGTGAAACGGTCACCGAAAAAGGACGGTGCCGTTTCGCCGAATTCCAATTTCGCTAAAGCAACTTTTCATCATCGGTCGTTTTTGCAGGAAGATCACAGGGTGAAACGGTCACCGAAAAACGACGGTGCCGTTTCTTCGAATTCCAATTTCGCTAAAGCAACTTTTCTTCATCATCGGTCGTTTCTGCAGGAAGATCACAGGGTGAAACGGTCACCGAAAAAGGACGGTACCGTTTCGCCGAATTCCAATTTCGCTAAAGCAACTTTTCTTCGTCGGTCGTTTCTGCAGGAAGATCACAGGGTGAAACGGTCACCGAAAAAGGACGGTGCCGCTTCGCCGAATTCCAATTTCGCTAAAGCAACTTTTCTTCATCGGTCGTTTCGGCAGGAAGATCACAGGGCGAAACGTCCACCGAAAAAGGACGGT
This sequence comes from Sinentomon sp. SZTP_YWyxl, assembly GCA_030068105.1. Classification (NCBI taxonomy): domain Eukaryota; kingdom Metazoa; phylum Arthropoda; class Protura; order Sinentomata; family Sinentomidae; genus Sinentomon; species Sinentomon sp. SZTP_YWyxl. Next base: position 6,366 of record JASGXE010015024.1, read on the forward strand.
GCCGTTTCGCCGAATTCCAATTTCGCTAAAGCAACTTTTCTTCATCGGTCGTTTCTGCATCCACATCCACTTCCGATTCGCTGAGTGCACTGTCAATCGAGGTTATCGTATTGTCGTTGCGGGGGTCACCCCCACTGATGCTGGTTCCGCGCTGTACCCCCGCAAGACTCCGCTGATGGAGCACAGCGCCTACACCTGGGGCGCCACCCCCACCGGGGTTACCATTGTTACCCAATGACACCTCACCGCTTCCGGGGGATGGTGGGGTTATTGTCATAATAAGACGTTCGCGGTCACTGACACCCACCATCCTGCTTGCATCACCAGTCCCATTCCCGATTGTCACCATTTGCAGTTCATCACCTGCATTTGATGAAGCAGAAGGTGGAGCAACCTTGACCTTTGACCCCAACAGGTTTGAGTCACACTGTCCTTCAAATTTGCACTCTGCCTGAGAGGGGAGGATGCCGGCGTTGGCGTCTTCGATGACCTTTCGAAGCTGTGGAGAAAAAGGAGAAGGCAGAAAGGGAAACGAGTCAATGAACTGCACAAAACTTCATTTGTCGACGAGCACCGATTATGACCGACACGACACATTTATTTTATTTGGCTGACACATGGTTAAGGATGCCACATGATTTTGGCTGCCACATAATTTTGACAATACATGATATTGGCTGACCCATGATTTTGACTACCACATGTTTTTGGCTGGCCCATGATTTTGGCTGACCCATGATTTTAGCTGACCCATGATTTTGGCTCACCCATGATTTTGAATGACCCATGATATTGGATGACCCATGATTTTGACTGCTACATGATTTTGGTTGACATGATTTTGGCTGCCCCATGATTTTTGGGTGCCACATGATTTTGACTGACCCATGATTTTGGTTGCCACATAATTTTGGCTGCCCCATGATTTTGGCTGCCACACGACTTTGACATGGGTAATGCGGCTGACAGTGTTCATTCTTAAACCTGGTGTTCATTCACAGAAGATTTTTTGCTTGGTTATGCATTGCTGAAATTAACTTGACCAATGTGGTGCCTCAATAATTGCTTCTGCACCTACACTGGCTTTAAGCGCCAACTTCCTTCCCTTTCACCCCAATGTCACTTGCATTTGCTTTGAAAACATTTTTTGTATTTTGCCTTTGTTTCAGTTCCAAGACTTTTTTGTCATTTCAAAACAGGATTGAAACAAGGGCAAACGGCCAAACCGCAAAAGACATTGGGGTGAAGGGAAAGAAGATGGTACATTGAGCTGAATGGTCTGTCTGTGCAGCACCATAATATTGAGGCACCAGAATTGCAAATCAATTTCAGCTTCATAAAGATTGCCTGTGGGCTGGGCACTTGAATACGGACGTGCCCTGGTTCTATTTTACTTAGCCTTTTACCATGGAAGCTCCACCATTGTCCGCTACGATTATTCTATTAACCTTGGTCCGCAACAATGCAAACTTCACCAATGGGCTTTTCGTTCGTTTCTCCACCCTCTTCGCAGAGGTTTTGAAATGAAAATAATGCGAAATAGAAATGCATTCTTTTCTCATTGCAAAATCATGTGTACAGCTCATTCCACTTGAAGATATGAGCTGAGAATGCTTCACACTCTTCCATTTAAATACAGAAAAACTTTAATTTCTGTGCCGAGAATGAAGCTTTCGACCGAGTTTTCATTGTTGAAAGAATTCTGAATTCACTCTGAGCACACTTGGGAGTATTCTTAGCTCATATCTTCAAGTGGAATGAGGTATAGAGCAGAAAGGAGGGACAATATGCGACCTCCATCACAGAAGCTTCCAATGGAACTTTTTCACAAGTATGATCTGAAGTGTATATTGTTCTCAAAAACCAAACCCCTTACCTCTTTGAGCCCCACCACACCGACAATCTTCCCGGTTGCGGTCACGTAAGCGTGGCTGATGGCCAGCATCGAGAATAGGGAGTGTACTTTGAGCAGCGTTGTCCTTTCGACCAGTTGGAAGGGGGCTGGGTCAATCTGACATCCCTCGAATCCGACCGGTCGGTTCATCTCGTCTTCCTCCCACTTTTTCTGCTCTTCCACCGACATGTCGATCACACGCTCGCGAGGCTGTGAAATAAGTGAAAGTGAAAGAAAAAATGGAGAAAATTCTTTGAAATAGGCCAAGAGGTATAGTGGCGGCGGAATTAATGTACCCATGCACGTGTTTTTTCCATCTAACTGTTGCCTCCGAAACTTTTCTTTTGCTTTTTATTCTTATGCAGGCGATAGAAATTAAAGCGCCAGACTGCTACAAAGCGTTCTAGAGGTGTCAGATTTTGACCTCGTTTACAAAAGAGGATCTTTAATTTCTGCAGCAGAGAGTTTTTGCCGAAATCTGAACGGTCGCAATTTTTCACATGTATGAGTACATTAATTCCGCTGCCGCTATACAGCAAGGAGTCCCAGAAACACACTGCCGAACTCACACCAGTGTTTCCGTTTCCAGTGACAAAATGTTTTCCCGTTTCCGACCCTCCATTCCCAAAACATCCCCCCCCAAAAGTGGGGCCTGGGGTTGACGTCAATGTCATCGTAGAGGTCCCATTTTCTGCACTTGCGTTCCTCAGAACAAACTAAAAACAAAAGATTCAGTGAACAAATGTGCTTCAGTATTATCTGGCTGGTAAAATAGCCAAGTAACCATCAGTGTCAGTGTAATAATTAGAACATGACAATTGAAAAAGCCTTCACCTCGAATCTCTATCGGGAGGAAGGGATGCAAAGTGATCACCAGGCTCTTGGAAGGGATGCAATGTGATCACCAGGCTCTTTGAAGGGATTCGATGTGATCACAGACTCCTGCGAGGGATGTAATGAAATCACCAGGCTCTTGGAGAGCTTGCGATGTGATCACCAGACACCTGGACGGGATGCGAAGTGATCACCAGGCTCTTGGAAGGGATGCAATGTGATCACCAGGCTCTTTGAAGGGATTCGATGTGATGACGAGACTCCTTCGAGGGATGTAATGAAATCACCAGGCTCTTGGAGAGCTTGCGATGTGATCACCAGGCTCTTGGAGAGCTTGCGATGTGATCACCAGGCTCTTGGAAGGGATGCGAAGTGAACGCCAGGCTCTTGGAAAGGATGCAAATGTGAACACCAGGCTCTTGGGAGGGATGCGATGTGAACACCAGAGGGTCACTTACCAATTGGACTTTTTTGTGGATGCTCGGCGAAAGGGTATCCTCAGCTGCGGATGCTGTAGAATCAGGATCCGGATTGACGTCTTTCAAGGTTGCAGCCTTCCTGAACACCGTCTCGAAAGCAAGCCTCAACCTGACCTCACATAAAGAGGATAAAATCAAAATTAAAAGTGTGAAATAAGGATAGCAAAATCAACCTCATAATACCCTCATTCCAAAACATTTGTAGCCTCAGAATCAAAGGCATGGAGTGGCTGATATCTTAACCCTCGGTCGGTATGTCGCAATTTATGAGATTGGGGAAGGACTTAATTTTGAGGAGTCCCTCATGTGGCCCAAAACGTAGAGATGAGATCTGTCCATTTTTGTGGCTTGGTTACATTTTGAGGTGGCAACTGGGCATTCAATTGTATGTTTTCCAAATTTACGACCAACAAAATGAACTGGTAGATGGATCACATAAATTAAAAACCATCCTCACATGAAGTAAAAGATCAATTCAGTGAAAATAAGGCAACGGGTCGAGAGTTGGGAGTTGTTCAGTCCTGTTCCTGAGGTGGTAGAGCAGGCTTACGAAGAATTTGTTGGCAGGGAAGTCCACTCACGAGCAGTGCCGGATTAAGGTTTTGGGCGCCCAGGGGCACTTTGCTGAAAATCGCCCTTGCAGTCGTCCAGCCAGCAGCAGGAACTTGAAAATTAAAATTTTAAGGCACAAAAGAAAATTAAAAGGCATATTCTCAAATCTGATAAATCAAATGTATGCTAAAAACGAAGAGGAAAAATAATCGTACGTACCTATTATTAATCACTCTTCAAAAGCCAGCAGTGTGCTGAGGCTGAGGTAAAGACCCGGGAGGGACCCCCAACCCAAAGTGCACAAAAAGGCGAAAGATGCGAAACACAACGAATACAGGAAAGGAGGCACATGCCGCGCATGTCACAGACACAAGAAAAGACAGAAGAGCAAGAGAAAAACGATTCATGGCTCATGGAAATCAGTCCCCTATATGGAAGCTCAGTCAGCAACCACCAGCAAAGCAGGGTACTATAACAAGGGTTGCAGCAAAATGTGGCGCGCCGAACATTTGTGAAGAAAATTTGCGTGACGTCAGCAATCCCACAAGCGCTGGCCTCCGTAGCAGAGCAGTGCCCGGCCGCGTATTTTATTAATCTATACGAATCGGGATATATCCCGACTTTTCTCGTTAAGAAAAAAGCAAACAAAAGCTAGCTTAACCCAACCTAACCTGCCTAACCTATCCTAACCTGACCTACCTAACCTGCCCTGACCCAACTGTGTTTTTTCTCAGTTTCTGTGGGTTCGAAGTTTAACATGGGGTAAGATGGAAAAGTGCAAAATCCGTATAGATTAATCAAATGCGACGCTGCCCGGCCTGTTCCCCTCTCAAAAACAAAACGGTGCTTCATGTCGCGTTCTCTTTTGATAAAATAGTCAAATGGGGCCCAAATTCAATGATTTTGGTGTTTGTTGGAAAGCTGAAAGCTTCTTCTACAACTCTTCCGCATGTCAAAACCATGTTTCAACGGAAAAATCACGCAATCTTTGAAAATGCGAGGCAGGAACCCGGAATTTTATAACACCGAAATTTGAGCACTTTTGTTACTAAATTAAACTACAGGTTGAATTGAAATTGGTTTTGTTTAAGAAGACTTGGATTTTTGCTTGGAGTATCGCTTGCAAAATCCAAAGAAAAACAGTAAAAATTCCCATTTTATAAAGTGTAAGACGAAAATATTTGCGCCCCATACCTCGAGGCGCCCCTGGGCACGTGCCCCCTGTGCCCATTGGGTAATCCGGCGCTGCTCACGAACAGTCCGGCTTCGAGTGAAAAAGCGTTGAAATTTTTGTGAAATCAATGAAAGGGAAGTCCACGTGGATTTGAAGATAAAACTAACGGCCGTATTCCCCATTGCAACTCACCCTCAGGTGCCACTCAATAACCAATTCAGTGGACAGATTTGTGTTGTGAAATTTTCATTTCTATGCACAACGCTTATTCCTGTTGCGTTGTTGGAAAAAATGCATCCCTCTGTTGAATTGGCTATTGAGTTGCACCTGAGGGTGAGTTGCAATGGGGAATACGACCGTAAGATTGCTCTCAAGAATGCTTACGAGTGAAACAAGAATTCCAGACGAAAACTGTTGATTCTGCACAGAAATAAAATTTCGCTGCGTGTTCATCGAAAGTCTATCCGTGAAGCACGAAATTTTTGTACAGGGAGTCCCAAAAGTGCTTGGCCACGTCAAAAAATTAAGTTTGCTGCTTTTACCATATTTTGTGAACTGTAAACACTTTAATCGGAACAGGGGGACACATATTGGGAACATGGAACAATAGGTACATGTGAATAAAATATGATGAAACAAGCAAATTTATTTCATGATGTGGCCAAAGATTTTAGGGCTTTCCTGTTGGGATGAACCTTTCTTCAAATGTAATGCGGAGAAAATACCTGTTGTCGGCTGCTGTGTAGGTGGAATAGGTGTCCAGTTGATTCAGGATCGGCCTGTAGTTGAAACTAAACGAGTTGGTCTTCTTCAAAATCGATTTAGTCGGTTGTCTGCTGTCCCCATTTCCATTGCTGCTGTTGTTCAGGCCGTTTATCGAGGTCGGAGACAGTGGCGGAGCCAACTGCCGGCATGAGAAAGAAAGTCGAACAGAGAAATTGTGATGAGTTGGAATTTGATGAATCAGATTGCGATTTGAAGTTGAGATGAGAGATGAGTTTGATGAGTGATGAGTTGCGGGATTTGACGAATTGGATGTTATGACGCAGACACGGATACATTCCCTATTAAATTGATGAGTTTCGTGATTTGACAAGTTGGATGATTTGACGCAGACGCGGTCAGACTTGCAAGAATTGACGAGTGATGAGTTGCGTGATTTGACGAGTTGGATGATCTGACGCAGACAGACCTTTGAAACTGACGAGTGATGCGTTGTGCGATTTGACGAGTTGGATGATTTGATGAGTCACGGCCAGACATATAAAACTGACGAGTGATGAGTTGTGCGATTTGACGAGTTGGGTGATTTGATGAGTCACGGCCAGATATTTAAAATTGACGAGTGATGAGTTGTGTGATTTGACGAGTTGGATGATTTGATGAGTCACGGCCAGACATAAAATTGACGAGTGATGCGTTGTGCGATTTGACGAGTTGGATGATTTGATGAGTCGCGGCCAGATATATAAAATTGACGTGATGAGTTGTGTGATTTGACGAGTTGGATGATTTGAAGCAGACGCTGACAGACCAAAAAATCGACGAGTGATGAGATTTCGGCTGAAAAAATAATGTTGCAGAAATTAAAAAAACACATGCAGGTATGAATGCATTAACGTGACCGTTACATTGTGCTAAAATTGCCCTCGCCTCGCCACACGTTGCAAGGCTTTCCCACGTTTGACAAGCAACTATCACGGGCCTTCATGCAAATAAAAACTTTTTATCGGAATGTTTACGAGGTGAACTGCAAGTGGATTGTTCACTGTGATTGTGAATAAAAAACGGCCGCATTCCCCATTAGGTACAACTCACCCTCAATAGTCAATTGAATGGATAGATTTGTGTCGCGAACATTTAATTTCTATGCAAAACGCAACTCCTTTTCCATTGTTGCAGATAATTCAAAGAAATGCTGAATTGCGACTGTTGAGTTTTGTGGTTGAGGCACGGTGCAACATGTTTTTCCACAATTATCCATAGGCAATCGGCAATGCCTACTAGAACAATCCTTTATGCTAACCTTGTCGCCTTCCTTAAAAATCCGATTGCTCCCAATGCGATCGAGGCTGCTCAGGAAGTTGAAGGCGGATTTCCCGCCGTTCGTACCACCGTTGTTCCCGTTGTGTCCGTTGTTACCGTTTCCGTTTAGTTTGGTGATTTTCAAGATGTCTGGTGCTGGTCTGACTTCGAAACGAGACGGACGACGCTGTTGTTCCTCCATTTGACGCTCAAAGTGCTCTCTCGCTCTGAAATAGACGTACGAATTTTCGACAATCCTCTGGAAACGCGTTTTTTTCGATTTTTGTCCACTGAGACCTGGTCTCTTTGGACTGCCACAATTCTTCTGCGGTTATTCTAATGCAGAAATACATGGTGATTTTATACGTCAGCATGAAAAAGGGATAAAACATTTGCTGCCTTTTTGGAGGCCAGGCAGTTTGTTTCCAGCAATTCGATTCGGCCTCACCATGAAAGATGATGAGAAGGAACAAAACGTGTAATCAGATAGCCAAATGGGACGGTTGAACTTGACTGCTGCAGATTTTTGGGAATTTCTTTAGCAGAACGGACTGACGTGTGTGAAGTTGGCCCCTCGGATGAATGGCCTCAGAAATCTTAACAATGGACCCCAAAAAACTCTCAATGGACTGACTGGATCGTCTTGCGTTTTCTTTGGACCCCTGAATTTGGCCGCACAATTGGCTCCTTTTCGGCGGTGTGAAGATGGCCTCCCGACTGAACAGAATCCAAATTTGGCAATATGGACCCCAAAGAACCCCGAGTTGGACTCATTTGGGCATTTTTCTCTTTCTTTAGACCCCTATCTTATTTGCTCTGAACGGGGTTCTATTGGGGGTGCAAGTTGGCGCCCCGAATGGAATTTAAATTTGAAATAATGGACCCAAAACAACTCGCAATGGACTCATTGGATCTTTGGTTTTGTGAAACCTCTGGTTTGCTGCTTGCAAAATGAGATCCTTTTTGATTGGTGAAGTTGGCCCGCCGACTGAACGGAAGGTAAAAAATCCAGGCAATCAGCAACCGAACCAAATTATAAATAAGCCGGCTGCGAAGTTTGGATACGCAGGTCAAAATCCGAAGTTACAGCTTCGTCCTGGCATGAAAAGCCTAATTTCCCATGGGAATAATAAATTATACCTTTAGCTGACTTTAACTGACCTAACCTTCCCACCAAAATTTTCAAGAATACAATTTTGCATGGGTTCAGATCTCCGGTTTTTTGCCATTTTTAAATTTTACAAAAAAAAAAAAAATCAAAAAAAAAAAAAAAAGGAATAAAAGAAAATTCGCCATGGTGGGGTTCGATCCCACAGCCTTTCCATCGCAGCGCACAGTGCCTCAAACACCAGACCATCGGTGCACTGGCCGCATCCGTACGGTCTTCAAGAAAGTCTGTTTTGCAGTCGTTTCGTGAATGGTTCTTTTGAAATGATGACGCATGCGTAATTTCGGAGTTTGGTTCTCTCTCACCTTTCTTCGGCTTCCTTCTGCCACCTGGCAGCCACCTGAAGTCGCCGATCTCGACCTATGTGCTTCTCAATCATTGATATCAATTCCGATCTCTGTACGGAACCAAGCAAGATCATGGAAGCTACGGAGAAGGAAAGAAGATTGACTCTTATGCGATAGGAACTGTCAAGGTGCAGGTATGTCCTTGCCAACATTTTGATAAGACGAACACCATTTCGTAATGCGTGGAGATCTGTCAACAATCATTTGCAAGCAACAAGCAGCAAGCAGTGAGGACAGTCAGGTTTTGTAAGCTTGGAAAACATCTACAATTAAAAATTATCTCTTTTAAAAAGGATTAAAAAAGAGTGAAAAAAAAATAATTAAGGATATCCTTAAAAATACCGTATCCTCAATTAAAAATCCTAGATTTGATTTAAAAACACCTCCCATAAGGATAGGCATAACGAAAATCACGTCCCGTGAGTTGGCTATACCAAATATAGCCTGCTGATAGCAAAGGTTTATTCCGCCTCCGGCCTCCTAATCGCAACGTTTGGCTGAAGGTTACATGACTCGATGTCCGGGACGGAGAAACACACCAATGGTCTTGGCTTGGCTCTTTACGACAACATTTTGTTTTTGACCCCATCAGGTGATAAATGTGCTCATTGATGATTCAAAAATTTTTTGAATCTCACCAAAGATTCAACTCGCACTGAACACGTTAGTTCGTGCATGTATGGAAGCTTGCCAAGTTTCTGACACGATCGCGAAGCCACGCCTAAAGCAGGCTGAAGAATTCTGCTTGCATTCTTATAGCTGAGGTCGATGCGAACTTTTTTTTGACTCGCGTCTGATTCACCCGTTTCTGGGACCTCAAGCATATTGATCTACTATTGTAGCTCCTAAAATGAGTGAGTAGTTAGGGGAAACTTAGAAGGTTGACGCAGGAGTTTCAAAGGATGAAGGAGCTTCAAAGGAGGCAATGATGGTATGCAAATGACCCACCGAAACTGCTGCTAAATTATGTGCATCTAAAACGCAATGCAATGATACTTGCGAGGCCTTTATAGGTCTGGTCCCATGCACCCTCAGTACCACAATGTTTATCAATCTCAAACATAGATAGGTGCTCCTAAACATTCCGTGCACCAACCGACCTCCTCCATACACTGAAAATAAAAAGGTGTGTGTTTTCACATTTTGTCCTCCCATTAACACCTCTTGGGGTGAAACAGCATGTTTACAAAAACAATTAGGAACTGTAATCCAAATTAGTAACTGTATTTAAACCCCCAAAATTAGTAATTGGGAGGACAAAGTGAAAAATTACACCTTTTTTATTTTCAGCGTAAAACTAGGAGGTCAATTTGCATGACTAAATCGCGATGCGATCAGTTTGGTGTGAAGGCTCGACATGAACAAATATGAAACGGATTGGGGAGTTTGTGCGGGGAGTCTTTCAATTTCTGCCGAGTCCAGGTTTTAAACCCGAAAATTGATCTCCTCACTGTACGGATGAAAGAGAAATGACGTGCATAGGAATGAGTACCTGGCTTATCGACCAGAGGAAAACTTCTCATCTTCTTGTTTTCTCTGAGGATCGTTGTCAGTTCTAGATAGGAGATACCCTTCCAGATATATTTCACATTTCGAAGCATGAAATCCTCCACGTAGACCTTGTAGACATCTGAAGGGGATTTGGTAGAAAGGGGGAGAGAGAGATAAAACACAACATAGCTTCAAAAATGACAATAGGAAGAAGGAACTTCGGGCAGTGTTTTGACGCGATTCCCTATGCGTCGAAATGTGGCCAAAGGAGGCCAAATGTCACTTCAGAATGCAGAGGGTTGAGCAAAGGTTATTGGCGTGCTTGCTTTCAATTTGAGGTTTTGGTGTCCGCCTATAATTTGACTTACTGCTTGATAAACGCCTACAAGACCTGAAAAACACCCCTGAAGTTTACGCACCATGTAGTTGAAGCTGCTTGGTAGTTCAACTCGTCGTTTCTCGTTTCGAAGGAAGTCGAACCGGAATTGAACCATAAAATTGTCCCAATTGAATCGTAATTGCCCTCAAAACAGGGGATGGACTATGGTCATGTCCCACAGCAGGAAAGTTTAGCCGCCCGAGTGGGGGTGCATGGCCCACTGACAGCATTGGAATATCGCAACCATTGTCCCAACCCCTTATGGATGATAATGTATGAGTATAGGACAGCAGTCTGCAATTTTGTGCTCAGCTGCGGGAAAGGCAATTCGGTTGGGTTGCGGGTGGTGGAAAGCTTGATTTCTAAGCACAAAGCAACACTATTTGGAGCTTTTTCGTTGTGACCAAGGACACATCCAAATGTGAATTTGACAATTTGTGAGCGGCATGGGGAAGCCGTAATACCGACGGTGCATAATATAAATTCATCTGACACAGGAGTCCATCACCGTGACTCGGGCGCTGCTCCAAATCTATGGCAACATGAGCCCCGAAACATGACACTCTTCGTGTGACGCGTGAAACTGAACCAAGCCCTGTTGAAATTTACGGCCACTGTTTTAGCCCGACCATGGGAATTTCTCCAATGTCAGAAGTGTTCAGGCGAACCCCATTAACTTGAACAACAGAACTCACTTGAACTGGACGGTAGCAGATCAGGCAGGTAGGGCAGCTTCTTGATCATGATAATACTATCGTAGATGGACGGTTGCAGGAGACAGGCGACCGCATTTGATATCAAAACACAAATCTATAATAGAGAGAGTGGAAAAGAATGGAGGAAAATTCAGAAATCTATTTTGTTCCGGCATTTTATTTATTTTATTTATTTGAACAAACACTGCCACAACTGATCTGGTGACAGATCAGTTGCGGCACACTCACAATCTCATAAAGATCGTCAAAAAGAGAACTTAAACAAAAGAAAAATCGCAAAAATAGAGGGCATCAGACATTGGCATGGCTGCAGACTGCATAGGATTCAACCATATCAGATGTGGATATGCTACTGCAGGGACGTTTTCCGGACATTGTAGGCGGGTACTAAGAAGTGCGTTGGCGACAAACAATTGGCGCACGCCAACCAGCAGGTTTACTTACAACAAGCAACAGGGAGAGAGGGTACGGGTTAAGTCAGGTTAACTTTAATTGAGAAAAAAGGAAAGGAAAAAACGTGAATCACGTCCCGCAAGTTGGCAACACCAAATGTTGCTGCTTGTAAAGTTTTTTCCCTGCATGATACCTGCTGTTCACCATTCAACGCTTCTTTTTCTGAAAAGGAGAATGGCCTCATGATGTTGTTAAAGACTCGAAAGTGTGTGGGCAAAATTCATCCAGCGTTAATTCCAGAAAAAGAAAGTCGTGTGGAGAAAAAATTATACGATTTTACGATTTGTCTTTTTTTGTCCTTTTACGATATTACGATTTTTACGATTTGTGCAGGGGAGGAAAATTATTCGATTTGTCTGTTTGAGGCTTGTTGTGGAGCTGGTGAGCTTCGGTAAACTGGATACCAAAAACGAATAAACAGCGTTGTAAAGGCTATGCGTGGTTGTGGCCTTCTCTGCAATCGGAGTGATAAAATCTTAGTGAGGAAATAAGCCAGGATGCTCAATAAGCATGGCATAAGAGATAATCGTCTTTTCAACGCGCAACAATAATTAATTTAATGGTTGGGAATAAAAAGTAAACAAAATGCCTTTCGAGGTCAATTCAATTTTGATCGGCGAGAACTCTCGAGCGCGTCATATTCAAATGGGAAATGTGTGTTGGTCCTGTTTAAATCCACTGACTAGGGGCTTTGCTACCAGCGCCTAAAAATAAATTCCACCATCAGTTCCTGAAGTCAAAAAACTCTTGCTTCGTCTGTAAATTGCCCACTCGAGCATTATATGGGCGACACCCATTCCAATCTTACTCGAATGACGGGCGTGGAATGGTGGCTCGATCCCACCACGCTTTTTCCTTACCATAATTGGAACGATGTGAGTTATCTGTCCGGTCATTTCGAATACGATCACAGAAACAGACACAGTGTGAGTGACTGATCCTGCTAAAGCGGCAGCACCTGCCGTCGCGTAGCCACCTGCGAAGGGTTTGAAAGAAAACAGAATGAAAATCAACCAGCATTGAACAGGAAGAGAATAACGCACCCGTAATGATAACTGATAAACTGATCATAGACTGATCATAAACTGGTCATAAACTTCATAAACCGATCATAAATTGATCATAAACTGGTTTTGAGCAACGAATTTTTCGCATTCTAAAAAGCGCATTTGAAAAAGGTGCATGTCCATGAGGAGGCAAAAACTGTGAAGGAGCTCAAGCTGTTTGCGATCGCCATATTTGACAGGGACGATTTGGAGACTCTGAATTGGAAATATTTAAAACGTACAAACTGTTGCCGAAAACAGGATACAAACACTGCTGAATCATGATAAAAACGGACATATACCGTTGCAAAAACAAGAAAAAAAAAGAACATCAACGAGTAATGAAAATTTTCCCTCCTACCGTTTTTGCTGATCGAACCGTCTGTTTTTCCTATTTTTATGATTGAGATTGGCTGATTCCTTCAAAATACACTCCTACAAACTGCAATAAATTTCCTGCAAAATGAGTGAACCCAGCCTGTTTTGAAGAAGTCTCGAGCACCGATTGGTCCTGCGCCAAGCTGAGTGCAAAACAACAAATTCTCAACAAATCAACAAAATCTCCTGTGGAAATAAATCACAAAAATGAATCAGGGAAATGAGCCCCTGAATTTACAAAAGCTGCAATACACATCAAAACTTCCTGCACGGATTGCTTATGCGCTAATTTAGTTAGGCGCAAATAAACATATTTTCCTGTCAAAATAAAACCACAAAAATGAACTACGGAAATGAGCACCTGAATTTATAAAAGCTGCTAAACACATCAAAACTTCCTGCACGGATTGCATATGCGCTAATTTAGTAAGGCGCAAACCAACAAATTTCCCAATCAAAATCAACAACAAAAATGAACCAGGGAAATCAGCCCCTGTATTTTCAAAAGCTGCAACACACATCAAATCGTCCTGCACGGATTGCATATGCGTTAATTTAGTAAGGCGCAAATCAACAAATTTCCCAATTAAAATCAACAACAAAAATGAACCAGGGAAATGAGCCCCTGAATTTACAAAAGCTGCAATACACATCAAAACTTCCTGCACAGATTGCATATGCGCTAATTTAGTTAGGCGCAAATAAACATATTTTCCTGTCAAAATAAAACCACAAAAATGAACTACGGAAATGAGCACCTGAATTTATAAAAGCTGCTAAACACATCAAAACTTCCTGCACGGATTGCATATGCGCTAATTTAGTAAGGCGCAAATCAACAATTGGCGCAAATTTCTGGCCATTCACGGCGTTTTCAACTTCGATTTGCGGCGGACACCAGGGCACCACGCCCACGAATTCCACTTTATTTGAAGCGCAAAAGGCAGACAAAATTTAGAACATACACGTGATTTGGAGCTCACGGGGTGCTCCAAATCAGCCGTGTGTTCAAAATATGCGACAGGAAAATTTGGCCAAAAAACTTCGTGCTCCAAGGATATTCCAAAATATACACTGCCATCGAAGCATGTGTTAAAATGGTGTTCCAGACGATATCCTCTGATTTAGGGTGTAGGTACACTTGCACACTTCGGTCCAATCCACAAATCGACAAGATGGTTTCCAAAACACGTATACAATGTGTGCAAAAACAACTAAAAAAAAACGAAAAAACAAGATGGAAAAATACAAAGTGCGAAAGAAACAAAAATAATAAAGGAAGAAAAATAGAAAACGACAAAAAAAGCAAAAAACAAGATGCAAAAAAAAAAACAAAGAAAAAAAAACAAAAGAAAAAAGAAAAAAAACAAAAAAGCAAGAAACAAATCAAAATGCGAAGGAAACAAAAAAAAAAGAAAAGAAAAGAAAAAGTCTAAAAAGCAAAAAAAAAAAAACAAAATGCGAAAAAAAATCAAAATGCTAAAAAAATGAATGGCGAAAGGGAGAGGACGACGAACCAACCTGGTATGATGGGAATGACAACAGCTCCGTATGCGACACCATTCGGAAACCAGGCGTGTACTGTTTCGCCGACCAGACGACCAAACACAGCACCCAGCTTAAACACCGGAGTGAAGACACCGGATGGGACAGGTAATGTGGAAGCAACTATACATAACAGGTACTGGAGAAATAGAGAAGCAAAAAAAAGAGAAACTAAAATAAGTTTTTAGTTTGTTTCTCTGAAGGAAGTAAGCGGCGAAGGAAGTAAGCGGTCAAGGAAGTAAGTGGTGAAGGAAGTTGGCGGCGAAGGAAGTAAGCGGCGAAGGATGCAAGCGTCGAAGGAAGTAAGCGGTCAAGGAAGTTAGCGGCGAAGGATGTAAGCGTCGAAGGAAGTAAGCGGTCAAGGAAGTTAGCGGCGAAGGATGTAAGCGTCGAAGGAAGTAAGCGGTCAAGGAAGTTAGCGGCGAAAGAAGTTAGCGGCGAAGGAAGTAAGCGGTCAAGGAAGTTAGCGGCGAAAGAAGTTAGCGGCGAAGGAAGTAAGCGGTCAAGGAAGTTAGCGGCGAAGGATGTAAGCGTCGAAGGAAGTAAGCGGTCAAGGAAGTTAGCGGCGAAAGAAGTTAGCGGCGAAGGAAGTAAGCGGTCAAGGAAGTTAGCGGCGAAAGAAGTTAGCGGCGAAGGAAGTAAGCGGCGAAGGATGCAAGCGTCGAAGGAAGTAAGCGGTCAAGGAAGTTAGCGGCGAAGGATGTAAGCGTCGAAGGAAGTAAGCGGTCAAGGAAGTTAGCGGCGAAAGAAGTTAGCGGCGAAGGAAGTAAGCGGTCAAGGAAGTTAGCGGCGAAAGAAGTTAGCGGCGAAGGAAGTAAGCGGCGAAGGATGCAAGCGTCGAAGGACGTGAGCGGCCAAGGAAGTAAGCGGCGAAGGAAGTGATCGGCGAAGAGAATGAGCGGCGAAGGAAGTAAGTGTCGAAGGAAGTAAGTGTCGAAGGAAATAAGCGGCGAAGGAAGCAAGCGTCGAAGGAAGTAAGCGACGAAACGAATGACGGATGGAAGGTGACGTGACCATTACCTTTTTCTGGGTTTGGTACTTTCTAGTTTTTGGCGTTTGATTTGTGCTCACTTTGGTTCTTTAAGTGGGGTATTTTTCGCAGAGGGTGGTGTGACGCCGACGTCATCGGTCGGCAAAGAGAGGCAACCATTCCTGCTTCGAATGAGCGCGACTATCTAATGGGAGGACCTTATGAAAAGAAGGCAAGTCTAAATTCTGTACGGTTCCCTCAGTGATCAAATAGTGGAAATGACAGGAAAAGCGGAGTGGCAGACACCATCGAAAAACATCCACCACAAAAAAAGATGGGGTATTTTGGCACCAGATGTGGCGAAAACCATTCTCGCCACAGCTGGAGAAAACTTTTCCACCTCAACGTCCGGTAACAAGGAGTGACAAATATCACTGACAAAATGCCACCAATCCAATGAAGATGTCTTGGAATGCCGCAATTTCGTGGTATTATTGACACGAACAGGTGGCAAATTGCCACCGATGAGTGGCAAACTGTGCACCATCGTGGAAGGCAGCGAAAAGATCACTGCGCTGTTACGGAAACCTCTAACTCACCGTAGTAACGAAGTACAAAATGAGATTGACGTAGATGCCCGAATAGGGAGTGGTCCAGTCTTTGACGATCTGATGCTGCTCGACGCTCAGATTATCCTGAGTCCAGGTGAAGTTGGTGAAAAGACCCATCACCTGCCATGAAAATGAAGTTGGGATAAAAAAAAACCAGAATACCTGGTGATGCCGATAGGATAGAGTCATCGAGAGATGGAGCCAATAGCCGCTAGGCAAACTAGCAGTGATGGTAGCAGCTATCGAATAATTTCTGCAAGAATTGCACTGAAATGTTTCAGAAGGTGGGATCCGAACTCATAGAAACCACAAGGACGGACCACAAAACTAGATGCGAGTGGGAGGAAACTCAAAAATTGCAGAGGATTTTAGTTCGGTATTTCCCCGCTGTAAAGTTGAGATGGTTTCGTTTCGCTGTTTACCTGACCCGATTGAGAAGCGCCACCCATTTTTTTCATTGTCGGAGTGAGATCGCAACGGCATGCCTCGTCGTATTGACGAATTCAGCCAGCCATGCCTTGCTGGAACGCTGCAGCGCGAGAAGTTGACCTCCATTTTTATGTTTTAATGCAATTTTAACCCCCATAAGCGTGGTGACATTGATGCCCTTGAGATGGTTCAAAGACGAGCTGCAAGAGTTATAACCCAAAAATATGGAAGGGAGTTCAGTGCTACTGCTATCCTAAATGACCTAGATCTTGCAACCCTTGCGAGTCGCCGAAAAATGCATCGTCTTAACTTGTTCAGTGACATTATTACAGGTGATGTCGACTACTCTCTTCCCTCCGCTTACTGCCTCAAACCCGTGCAAAGACGTACCGATAATGGGTTAAGTCTCACTATACCGTTATGTAGGAAAAATGTTCTGTTCCATTCCTTCTTTCCCCGCACAATTACTGATTGGAACAATCTCTCCCCCAGCAGTATGTTGATCCGCAATTCGCTTGCTCGCATGTCTCGCACCCCGACCCAGGTTCCTGCATTGACATAGGCTTAAGATTTTTTATCTGATGACTTGTTCGTTTAACATTTTTGACTATGCTTGCGTAATTTCATTGTTTGTGTTGTTACAGTGCCTAACCAATTGTCACTGTTTTTGTAAACAATAATAATAAATAATAATAACAAACTATGCTTAACATGAAATGGAATTTGCACACTTAGCAAATTACATTTGTTTATTTTTGCAAATTCCAAACATGCACTGCAATTTCCACACCTATTTGAATAGCAAAAACTTACAATTGCTTGAAATTGCATCTTTTTATTCAAAAATAAAAATGTTTTTTTTGCAGAAAAATGCCATTAAATTGCAAAACAATTTCAACACCATGTTTCTATGCAAATGAAAAGTTAAAAAAAAATTTTAAAAAAGTTTTACATATTTCACAAAAAATATGCAAAACCGAACAAATAAACTCGATCGAGAGGACACCATAATGAATGACCTGCCCTCGTACCTGCTCGTGAGTGGACACCGTCGAGGCTATGAACTGGCCGAGTCCCGGCGGAAATTGGATCGTTGCGATGCAAAGCGACACCAAGGCAGGATAGATGAAACGGCTGAAAAATAAATAAAAAAAAAGGAAATGGCAATGGCAATAGGAGAGAGAAGGAAAGGACAGAAAAGCTCAAAACAATCAAAGCAATTGCTTTGAGAAGGGCGCCTGACAAGTTTTAATTTTTTGAACTTTTCGTCACCCTTCGACAAATGGTATGCCTGCAAGATATCAATTCATTTCATTTTCACATTGGTTCGCATAACAGGGTGAACAGAGTCGCCGTGAGGTCCGTCAGATATCAGGAAGATAAAATTTACATATGAAATGAAAGATGAGTAAGAAATGAAAGATATGCGAAAGAAAATTTCCCAATTTCCCAGCAGAGTGGCCATTTAAGAAGCAGCAAGCAACGAGTTAATTTGAGATATGAAAGGCGGGCCGATGCGGGAACTTGAACCCTTGCAAAACCAGAAGGAAGATAAAGCAGGAATTCTTGTTTTAGCACGATTTCTCGAAGAAGAGCCAGTCGTCGATCCTGCATAGGCAGGAATTGGACGCCAAGTCCAAGTTCGGTCGGGGAACATGATTCCCAGGTGCAATTACGAAGGATGTGGCGGGCTGCAGCTCGCTGTACCTGTCCCATATTACGAACTTGCGAGACTAAGAAATGGTCCCACAGGTAACAGGCATATTCAAAATGTGGAAGAACAAAGGCCCTGTATGCTTAAAGTTTCGCATCAGGGCTGGGATGACGAAGATCAGGTTGCAGTGATCCCAGCTCCCGGGATGTGATCAGCACTCCAAGATAAAGATGGAGAATGGTGCTGTGAGACCGCGAATGAGTTAATCTTCCTCAACCCACAGGAACCAAAGAATCCACTGTGAGACCGCGAATGAGTTAATCTTCCTCAACCCACAGGAACCAAAGAATCCACTGTGAGACCGCGAATGAGTTAATCTTCCTCAACCCACAGGAACCAAAGAATCCACTGTGAGACCGCGAATGAGTTAATCTTCCTCAACCCACAGGAACCAAAGAATCCACTGTGAGACCGCGAATGAGTTAATCTTCCTCAACCCACAGGAACCAAAGAATCCACTGTGAGACCGCGAATGAGTTAATCTTCCTCAACCCACAGGAACCAAAGAATCCACTGTGAGACCGCGAATGAGTAATCTTCCTCAACCCACAGGAACCAAAGAATCCACTGTGAGACCGCGAATGAGTTAATCTTCCTCAACCCACAGGAAACAAAGAATCCACTGTGAGACCGCGAATGAGTTAATCTTCCTCAACCCACAGGAACCAAAGAATCCACTGTGAGACCGCGAATGAGTTAATCTTCCTCAACCCACAGGAACCAAGAATCCACTGTGAGACCGCGAATGAGTTAATCTTCCTCAACCCACAGGAACAAAGAATCCACTGTGAGACCGCGAATGAGTTAATCTTCCTCAACCCACAGGAACCAAAGAATCCACTGTGAGACCGCGAATGAGTTAATCTTCCTCAACCACAGGAACCAAAGAATCCACTGTGAGACCGCGAATGAGTTAAATCTTCCTCAACCACAGGAACCAAAGAATCCACTGTGAGACCGCGAATGAGTTAATCTCCTCAACCCACAGGAACCAAAGAATCATGTGAGACCGCGAATGAGTTAATCTTCCTCAACCACAGGAACCAAAGAATCCACTGTGAGACCGCGAATGAGTTAATCTTCCTCAACCCACAGGAACCAAAGAATCCACTGTGAGACCGCGAATGAGTTAATCTTCCTCAACCCACAGGACCAAAGAATCCACTGTGAGACCGCGAATGAGTTAATCTTCCTCAACCCACAGGAACCAAAGAATCCACTGTGAGACCGCGAATGAGTTAATCTTCCTCAACCCACAGGAACCAAAGAATCCACTGTGAGACCGCGAATGAGTTAATCTTCTCAACCCACAGGAACCAAAGAATCCACTGTGAGACCGCGAATGAGTTAATCTTCCTCAACCCACAGGAACCAAAGAATCCACTGTGAGACCGCGAATGAGTTAATCTTCCTCAACCCACAGGAACCAAAGAATCCACTGTGAGACCGCGAATGAGTTAATCTTCCTCAACCCACAGGAACCAAAGAATCCACTGTGAGACCGCGAATGAGTTAATCTTCCTCAACCCACAGGAACCAAAGAATCCACTGTGAGACCGCGAATGAGTTAATCTTCCTCAACCACAGGAACCAAAGAATCCACTGTGAGACCGCGAATGAGTTAATCTTCCTCAACCCACAGGAACCAAAGAATCCACTGTGAGACCGCGAATGAGTTAATCTTCCTCAACCCACAGGAACCAAAGAATCCACTGTGAGACCGCGAATGAGTTAATCTTCCTCAACCCACAGGAACCAAAGAATCCACTGTGAGACCGCGAATGAGTTAATCTTCCTCAACCCACAGGAACCAAAGAATCCACTGTGAGACCGCGAATGAGTTAATCTTCCTCAACCCACAGGAACCAAAGAATCCACTGTGAGACCGCGAATGAGTTAATCTTCCTCAACCCACAGGAACCAAAGAATCCACTGTGAGACCGCGAATGAGTTAATCTTCCTCAACCCACAGGAACCAAAGAATCCACTGTGAGACCGCGAATGAGTTAATCTTCCTCAACCCACAGGAACCAAAGAATCCACTGTGAGACCGCGAATGAGTTAATCTTCCTCAACCCACAGGAACCAAAGAATCCACTGTGAGACCGCGAATGAGTTAATCTTCCTCAACCCACAGGAACCAAAGAATCCACTGGAGACCGCGAATGAGTTCATCTTCCTCAACCCACAGGAACCAAAGAATCCACTGTGAGACCGCGAATGAGTTAATCTTCCTCAACCACAGGAACCAAAGAATCCACTGTGAGACCGCGAATGAGTTAATCTTCCTCAACCCACAGGAACCAAAGAATCCACTGTGAGACCGCGAATGAGTTAATCTTCCTCAACCCACAGGAACCAAAGAATCCACTGTGAGACCGCGAATGAGTTAATCTTCCTCAACCCACAGGAACCAAAGAATCCACTGTGAGACCGCGAATGAGTTAATCTTCCTCAACCCACAGGAACCAAAGAATCCACTGTGAGACCGCGAATGAGTTAATCTTCCTCAACCCACAGGAACCAAAGAATCCACTGTGAGACCGCGAATGAGTTAATCTTCCTCAACCCACAGGAACCAAAGAATCCAAAACCACAGAACCACACGCGCAAATACAAAAATGAATATGCGCTCATTTCCCTCCATGCCCTTCTAACGGCGGCAAAAAGCAGTCGCAGTTTGAAAGAGTGGGAACAAAAAAAAATGAACAAAGGAACTTACTTTTTCTTGAGGAACTTGTTGATCTTTTGATTTGATCTCATGAACAGCACATATTGACGGTGCAACCAGACAAAAAAGGCCCCGGCGAGTCCCAGAACAATGCTGGAAAAATAAAACAGATGAGCTTTTCAATACAGTGGCGACGAATTACTTTACACGTATGGTGCGTCTTTCCCCATTTGAGTGTTGCTGACGGAACTTTTCATCTTTTTTATTCTTACGCAGAAAGTAGAAACAAAAGTTTCAAATTGCTATGCAGCCAATGCTTTCGAAATTTCCACTGAGAGATTTACAGCCGTGTTCCCCATTGCAACTCACCCTCAGGTTCAACCCAATAACCAATTCCATGGACATATTTTTGTTGCAAAAATTTCATTTCTACATGCACAACGCTCATTCCCATTCCCTTAATGCGTTGAAAGATGCATTCTTCTGTTGAACTGTCTTCTGAGGGTTAGTTGCAATGGGGAATACGTACGCCAGTGGGTCTGATTTCACTGATTTTCTTTTCGTTTAGATCTCCACAGACCATCATGGCATTCCAAAGTTCTTTGAGAACATCCTAGGGAATAGCAAGGCACGCATCAATTTGATAAGGGTTCGCCCCGAAAATAACAATTCACTTCAAACATTAACAATTTTATTCAATTCGATTCACTCAATTCAATTCAGTTTAGTTCAAATTGAAAGGCACGCTTAAATAATCGTATAGGTATGTCAAAAAGGTCATACCCCATCAAAGCGTAAACGATCAGTTCCTGAGGATCGAACGGGATGTCTCTTTGGTATTCTGTCTTGAACATGGCTGTCAAAGTTTCTGCAAATACGAGTAAAAGTAAAACGGAAAAACACAGTGAAAATAAACAACCAACAATAACACTTAAGAAACAGGGTTGTACGGGCGCTATAAGAACAATTGGGCTTTGGGCATGTGTCCATGAAGAAGTTGCATGCACACATGCGGAAGGGGCGGATGTAGGTATGTAAAATATACCTACCTTTTCGCAGAATTTTTATAGAGCGCCCTCAATTTTGCATGATGGATATGGAACCCCAAAATTAATTTTTCCACTTCACGTGGACTCCGGTCATCAGACCCCCCTCGCAGGTCTGCCCGAGGCCCCAACACTGACGAACCGATATTGATTCTAGCGCAGGGGGTAAAAATACTATTTCGTATTGCAATGAGCGCAATGCAAATTCGTCTTGCAATGCGTGTAATGCAAGAATATTTCGCATGGTAATGAGTAGATAGGTACAACACAAAACCATGTATTTCGAATTGCAAGGAGTGCAATTTTATTTCGTATTGCAATGAGTGCAATGCGATTTCGCATTGCAATGAGCGCAATTCTATTTCGTGTTGCAACACTTTCGCATTGGATTGCAATTAGTGCAATTCTATTTCGCACTGCAATGAGTGCAACACAATTTCGTTTTGCAATGAGCGCAATGCTATTTCGTGTTGCAATACTCGTATTGCAATGAGTGCAATTCTATTTCGTTTTGCAATGAGTGCAATACTATTTCGTATTGTAATTGTGCAATATTATTTCGCATTACAATGTATCCAAAACAATTTCGTGTTGCAATGAGTGCAATTTATTTCGTATTCCAACGAGTGCAATGCTATTTCCGATTGCGATGAGTGCAATACCATTTCGTATTATTGCGAAAAGTGTAAAAACTATTTCGTAAAAAACCATTTCGAGTGCAATAAGCAACACTCAAATTCAATGAGTTCCACAGCTGTATCGTGTCAACATCTAGGTACTAGCCTTCATCGCTGAACCAGACGGCAAGAAGCCTAAAGACCATGGCACCGAAAACAGCTGCAAAGAAACCTCGCCAGTAATTTCTAACTGCGAAATACACCGTGGTCACTTCAATGCTGAATAAAACACCTGCGAAAGAGAAAAAAGAGAGAAATGAGAATTTACGCGAAAATTAGGTACCTACTTGTGCCATAAGTATGTGCCTTTTTTCAATCTTTCAGAGAAGATTGTGGGAATTTGTGATCAGTTCAGGTGCAAATAATGGGATTTTGTTGTATGGAAGTCTCGTTATCAAAAGTCTTCGAACATAGGAGTTCATTATTAACTCAGGCGCCATTTAGAGTTAATGGTAGCATGCGCCGTTTAAAACATCATGACACTCGTGTGAAGCGTAAGTTGCACCAATCCCTGTTGAAATTGGATTGTCCCTGTGTTAACATGTGCTTTAAATAGCCTATGTTCCAGAAATTTTGATAAGCTCCGTATGTAAAATCAATGATGATGGGAAAACAATATCGATGGGTTCGAGGTATCCTCGAAAATCCGAAAACGACACCATACGAGGTGCATTTCAAAAGTCTTTGACGTTTTCTTGTTGAACAAAAACTACATGAGATAAACCTTTGAAACTTTGTCACTTTGTGATCTGATGCTTTCGCTGTAAATTTTCCAAATTTCATCAAGTTTGCACTGTTCGTTTCGTTTTGGCCCACATTTGCGTGGAGGTCGTTCTGGGCACTGGGTGAAATTGATGAATTTTTTCAATTGTCGAGCAAAAACGGTCAATTTTCGCACAATAAAGCATGAAAAGCCCGATGCAATTTCACCACAATTCCAGGGTGTCTTCAGTGATTCTGTCCTGTCTAAAAATGGTGTCAGAATTTGGGTCCTTCCACTAAACGGAAGTAGGGAAGCTGCCAAAGATGTTGAACGCTCATTCTGACCTCGGAAACTGCTGCTGCAGGTCAGAATGAGTGTTCGACATCTTTTGCAGCCTTCCTACCTCCGTTTAGTAGAAGGACCCAAATTCTGACACCATTTTTAGACAGGACAGAATCACTGAAGACACCCTGGAATTGTGGTGAAATTGCATCGGGCTTTTCATGCTTCATTGTGCGAAAATTGACCGATTTTGCTCGACAATTGAAAAAATTCATCAATTTCACCCAGTGCCCAGAACGACCTCCACGCAAATGTGGGCCAAAACGAAACGAACAGTGCAAGCTTGCTGAAATTTGGAAAATTTATAGCGAAAGCATCAGATTACAAAGTGACATAGTTTCAAAGGTTTATCTCATGTAGTTTTTGTTCAAGAAGGAAACGTCAAAGACTTTTGAAATGCACCTCGTATGAGGTACCATTAATTTTCTGTTGGTGCGCACAAATTCAGTCTGGCCACGCCACGTTGCTGGTCTTGCCTTCACTCAATGCGAATTTTCTTCCCTCTTTTCGATTAACAAACATGCAAATCCCTTCCCCCACAAAACTCCTTTCCAAAAAGAAAAAAAAAAACAATAATTTCTCTTAACCTATATTTGTCCGACCTCGAGAAAGCACAAAAAGCTGTTACACTGA
This sequence comes from Sinentomon sp. SZTP_YWyxl, assembly GCA_030068105.1. Taxonomy (NCBI): domain Eukaryota; kingdom Metazoa; phylum Arthropoda; class Protura; order Sinentomata; family Sinentomidae; genus Sinentomon; species Sinentomon sp. SZTP_YWyxl. Next base: position 30,643 of record JASGXE010015024.1, read on the forward strand.
AAGCGCATCCCCTCATTTGAACATGCAGTTATCATTCAGATTTTAAAAAATGCTTCAAAAGTTCAATTCAGCTTTGATCCAGTCCAAACAATCCTGTTTACACCGTCCAGCAGGTTGACACCATCACCCACCATCCCGCTGAAGATTCTCCAGCATCATCTTAAATAATTGCAAGACATCGTTCCTACCGTTGTTTGAGACATCCTTCTTAAAGATTTCGTCCGTTGTTCGGAACGAGATTCGCTAAAAGATTTCATTGTTGTTCGGAACTCACATCGATAGATTTTGCAACATTTTTCGGATCATGTTGAATATTTCGTAAAGTTTTTCGGAATATCGACCTTAAAGATTTGTTACCATTGTTCGGAATACCACCACAAAATATTTCGAACCTTTGTTCGCAACGTCACCCTTCAAAAGATATCGCACATTTGTTCGGAATTGAACGCTGAAAGATTTCTCTCGTTGTTCGGCATTGCCATCCTTAAGGATATCCTTCCTAGAGTTGTTCGGAATGTGACCCTGTCCCTTTGCCTTTAGACGTTTTTTGTCCGTTTTTGAAAAGGGCCAGCTTTTCCAAAAGGACAATTTTTGCATTTTTCCATCTTCTGAAATCGAAGAGGTTATCAAGTCCACTTTCAACCAGCATCTAATTTACGAATTGCAATGTAAACCTCCATTAGACCTCCATTAAACCTCCATCAACAAATTTTCCTGTCAAAATGAACCACAAAAATGAGCCCCTGAATTAACAGAAGCTGCAACACACATCAAAACTTCCTGCACGGATTGCATATGCGCTAATTTAGTTAGGCGCAAATCAACAAATTTCCCAAACAAAATCAACCTCCACGAGACCTCCATTAAACCTCCATTGGACCTCAATTAAACCTCCATTAAACCTCAATTAAAACTCCATTAAACCTCAATTAAACCTCCATTAAACCTCTATTAAACCTCCATTAAACCTCCATCAAGCATCAATTAAGCCTCAATTAAACCTTCATTAAACCTCAATTAAACCTCAACTAAACCTCCATTAAACCTCCATTAAACCTCCATTAAACCTCCACTGAACCTCAAAGAATGCGACTGGTGCACGTTCAAAAATGCGCGTTTTTGAAAAAAGTAATTTTTTGTATTTTTGCATTTTTTCGTTGGTCTTGGAAAAAAATTGGGTGGCTCTTAAACACGTGTTACATACCGCCAATCGGTGCTCCAAAACAGCTTCCGACTCCAACTGCGCAGGCAGCGGCCAACATCTCAATCGACCTGGATTCGTTTTCGTAAATGCCCTGGAAGGATGTAACGAACTTCGATAGCAGATTTGCTACGATGCTGGCAATGTGGACGAAGGGACCCTGATGAAGGAGAGTAGAGGACAGGGGTAAAAAGGAAGGTCGAAAGAAGAAGAAATTAAAGAAAATTATGCAGACAAATACAGGTCCGAGTGGTCCAATGGAGGCCATATTGCAAATACCATGGTCTGTCAAGGAAATTGTCCATTGCTTTCACATTGGGCGTTCGGGCTGGCCAATTTTATGTCCATTGGGCATATGGGAAGAGAGTGGTTCGGTTAGTTTCTCCATGAGGAAGAGTGGCGGAGGAATTAATGTACTCATACATGTAAATATTGCGACTGTTTAGATTTCAGCAAAAACTCCACGCTGCAGAAATTAAAGATCCTGTTTTCCACCGAGGTCAAAATCTGACAGCTCTAGAAAGCTCCGTTGAAATCTGGCGCTTTAATTTCTACCGCCTGCATAAGAGTAAAGATAGAGAAAAAAGTTTGGGAAAAACATATGCATGGGTACATTAAATCCGCCGCTATTCTTTACACGAAGAGAGAGGAATTAAACAGTAAACGGGTGGCGGAAAGTGAGATTCACGCATGGAAAACATTGAACGTCTGCCCTTGGACAATCCAGCAACACGCCAAAAGTGCAATAGAACAGAGGTCATTGACCTGCATTTAGGTACATATGTAGCCATTATTGTGGCCAACAAAAAATTAGCAAAAATTCTGGAAACGATCAAAAGAAAATTAAAAGCAAAGAAAAAATTCCTTTAAATAAATTCTATGGTATCAAAACGCTCGATTACACCAAGAATGGAAAAATATACCGACCCATAAAGGTTGTCCGGAAGGCGCAGGCAGACCAACAGTTGTCTTCCCAGGAAGAGACACTTTGCAATGTGATCAAAGTCCTTGACAAATTCTGGCCCGAAACTCGCGACCCGAATAGATTATTCAGACAAAGCAAACCGTACACGCATTGCACAGAGGTCTACGCAAGCAGTAATTTGATCAAACGACTAACAGTCCGACATTAGCAAGGACTTCTGGAACAGCATGCGTGGTGGACTTCCAATAGTGGAATAGTGACACTTCTGACTGTATAGTGACAATGACTGGGAGGCCCACAAAATGAACTAGACCCCACGCCAAATTTTTTCGATCATTCAAATCTGAAGCCCAAAACACGAATTTCACTATTTCCATTTCATCGCAAATAATTTCATCCAATAACTTTTTTTCTTTCATGGCAAATAATTTCATCCAATAATTAATTAATTTTATAGCAATTAATTTCATTCATTAATTAAAAACTCCATCGCAAATGTAGTTTTCCCGAGTCATATTTTATTTTGTATCAGTGGGTGGCTAGAAAATCCAACAATCCCACTTGCTATAAAAGAAATAATGGGATAAAGTATCAGATAAAAGATATACCTACTCGAATGACGAATACCTATAATTAACACGATAATGTAATTGACATAATGGGGTAAATTAGTGTAATAGTGTTATTTCATTGGCGTGTGTAAACAGTGTAAACCGTGTAAACAATACAAAAATGTATATGTAAGAGCGTATGGTAACAGAGTGTAGGAGTGTGTCAGTGCAGGTATGTGTAAACAGTGTATCAGTGTATGTGTAAGTAGTGTAATTAGCGTAATTAATGTTATGTGGGTAATAAGTGTAGGTGTCTGGTATTTCTGGTGAAATAGCGGAATTCGAATGTGTGCATAATTAATCACGATGAGTGTGTAATTTCAGAATACATGTAAATTTGTGAAAATCACTTACTACGCTCATCATACCTCTTTGCCGAGCGGCATACCACTTCCAAGACAGGCAGTGAGACCGACCACTTTGGCAATGAAGGTTCTCACTGTAAGGAACTCCTTAAGGACGACACCTCTGAGGATAGTCTTCATTTCGGGGATGCCCGAACCTAATATGCAGAAAGGGCAAGAAATAAGATTCGCGAAGAAGGAAATGTTGGCAAAAAGAAAGGAAAGAGAAAGGAATAAAATTCAATTTAATAAAAATTATTAAAAAAAATTATTAATCAAGATCTCCGCAGTTGGTAGATTGTCCACGAAATTTTTATCGGTCTCATTGAGTGCATGATATTCTGGCTTTTCCTTCAAAATCAGCAAACATTTATGTTTTACTCCGCGAGGGTGCGGTCGCCCCTATGCTCACCCCCTTTGGATCCGCCATTTCGCGTCAAGACATAGAAAAAAAAATATTCGCGAACAGCTCACAGCCCTCTGCCAATAAAAAACGTTCCCATTCGCAGAGAAGACAGCATTCCCATCCGACATTTGGGAAGTAACCCCTACTGAATTCAAAAGCTGCAATTTGCGCAGCATAGAATGATGCGTGTTGCATACGCAGTCATTTTCCCAGGCGCATGACCCCTGCCTTGCCGCTTCTGAAAAGTGTCATGCAGGGGGGTCAAATTTGCGCCACGGATTTGGCGATGTAATTTAATCCACACTTGAACCCCCTACGAAAAACGGCATGCAATTTTAACGATTTAGTTTTCTCCCCGATGTCAAATTTTCCGGACTTAGGCCGGAGAGATCTCGGTTGCTTGTTTCAAAATCACCGGAGATAGTTGAGGATATTATCGATCCCTTCCCCCCGAAAACGTGGATTTTCGCAACTTTCACCGGTGGTTTTAAAAAAAGCATCGGTGATCTCTCCGGACTTGAAACTTTTTCCTTTCTGTCAATTTTTGCTGTTGCATTCTGCAACACCTTTCTCCCGGTTTTAAATTCTATCTGCGAATCTTTGAATCGGATATACAGGGTAGCCCAAAAGTCTTTGGCCATAGAAAAAAATGAAAAATTGCTGTTTTTGTAGAATTTTGTGATCTGAAAACCTTTTCTAACTCAAACCACGGATGACGAGACTAAATCGGAACAACATGTGCATATTCAGGGATGCCCAAGGTCGTTGGCCACTTCAAAAAATTGAATTGTTTGTTTTTGTCATATTTATTACTTTTTCTAGCTCCCACTACGGAAGTCACCACTTTATTAGATGCTAAAATTTCCGTTTAAAGTCTTGGCATCCATGGTTAGAGCTAGAAAGAGTTTCAGATTACAAAATATGATAAAAACAGCACATTTACGTTTTTCCTATGGCCAAAGACTTTTGGGCTACCCTGTATTGGTTGTACTTTTTTCGAAGTGGAGACGTTTTACGTGTTTTTTAAAATTTTATTTTTGCATTTTGGAATTGTTTGTTTTTGTATTTTGTATTTTGTAATTGTGTTTTTGTAGACCATAGCGCACCCCCTTCACATTGCGTTTCTTTGTCATTTCCAAATGAAGGATTGGACAATTATTGTTTTGGAGGTTAGAATGTAACCACAACTGCCTGCTTTGTGAAACGGCCACAATATCACCTCAGTCTCATTTCCACTGCTCCGTTTGCTGGCTGAACGCGATTCAAAACGTCCTTGCCGGTGCCACCCACAATCGTGCCATTATTGCTCCACCTCAACTGCGCTCTGGCATTTGCCGCCTGTTGCGTCACTGCAACCTCTGAGCAGCTCTCCCTCGACACCTCGCATCTCATCAAAACACCACCTGCGCCCCGTCAACTTCTGTTTTGCTACAGGTGGGCCTCTGCAGTTTTGCTGTCGACCTTAACATGTTCGCCATGTTCGGTACAATTGACAGACACGAAATCTATTACGTAGTGATAGTAATTAAGTAGTGATAGTAAGTGATAAACACCGTGATAGTGATAGAGTAGGCCTATAGATAGTGATGTTTTGACAAAGTGACAGAGTGACACAATGATATTGAGCACAGTGATATTGAGTATAGTGATGTTGTGATAGAGATAGTGCTAGAGATGTGATAGTGATTATAGTAGTGATTAAGCACAGTGACAGAAGAATTGATAGTTAAATTCGAGCATATTCACCCTATACAATCGAAAATCGATGTTCCTCTGTGCCGGCCGGCAGAAAAGGAAGAAGAGTCCTTACCAATTGCTTGAGGATCGACAATGTGAGTGAATCCCGCCGAGAAAAGGATAAGAACAACAGGAAGGACGATCCATGCGAAGTACTGGAGGGTGACGTTCTCAGACGCAACGTCCCGGTAGAGCCAGACACGAGCTGCGATGAGAGGGAGAGAGACAAGAGAAGACGTTGTTGTTGATTGGCTCGCTTGATCACAATTCACAATTGGCCGAAGTCCCCCGAAAGGTTAATATAATTCCGGGTGCAGAAAGAAGAAATTTAAAGGCCTGGCTAATGGATACACAGAAGTGACAGCTAATTTCAACAGGGGCTTGAAGCTTCTACTTTACGCACTTGTGTCATGATGTTTTGCGGCGCATGTTTCCATTGATTGCAAATGGCGGCGCCTGGGTTTATCATAGGCCTAATTAACCCTCATCATACGAAGAATTTAGGTAAGCAGTGCAGAACACTATCCCCATTGCTCGTGCCGCAGGGAACGTTCCCGCCACGTTTTCTGCCACCACGGATAGATTTAGAGCACACACGCGATTCGGAACACTCCCGGTGCCTTCAAAATATTTGTTGCGTTCTAAATCACTATAATCAGTGAGAGGAAAATGGCACATGTTGCCATGTTCTGAAGAAACTTTTAATCTGGGTAGCCAGAAAATTGACTAGCGGCTGGAGCTCGTAAGCTCCTAATTTGCCGAAAAGCATGTTAAACTCAACTTACCCAACCTAACCTCACCCAACCTAACCTAACTAACCTAACTTGACCTAACCTAATCCTAAACCTCACCTAACCTATCCTAACCTAACCAACTGAACGAATCCATACAACCCATCCAAACCCGAGCTCCAGCCGTTTCTGAAAATTGTCCGATACGAACACTGCCATCTATCCCGTGTTAAAGCGGTGTTCCATACAAGTTAATCTGCGATTTAGAGGTATGCATGTTCGGGGGCATACAAAGGGAATTGGGATGTGTTTCGCGTACACGTGAAATTGTCTGATGTACTTAGTACTCACTCACCAGAATTGCACACAGATATGCCGAAGTCCATGAGGAAACTGATGAATGCCATTATCACGCCAAGGATGGCCAGGAACACCCAATCCTCTCCGAGTTTGGCGAACGTGTGCTGCCAAACGACGGTCAGAACGTTCAGGAACTTTGTACACTTTCCTCCTCGATAGCGATAGGCGGCGTGGATGTCCTTCCTCCTCAGCTTTTCCTCCTTCTTTCTCTTCTTCTCTATCTTTCTCTGCTGCCTCGCTTCTTTTCTCGCGTACTCCCTCAGATCTTTGGTATAGTGGCCATACATCTGGAAAACGGAAGATGAAAAAAGATATAAAATAAAATAAAGAACAAGCTAAAATTAAAGGTAAAGATAAGACAAAAAAATAACAAGATAAAATTAAAAAAAAACAGGAAGTCAAAAATCACACAAACAAAAATACAAGATAAAATAGAAAAATACTACAAAAATTCAGGAGAAAATATACAATAAATTGTGAATAAAAATGGCCCAATGATACAGCCCTGAGGGACCCCTTGATTGATGGGGAAGGAGACATTGTCAGTAAGGTTTTGGATTATGATAATCTCAGATCCAGAAGTGAGGAAATATTCCACAAGAGATAATGTGTGGCGGAAATTTTAGTATCTTCAGATTTTCTTATTAAGAGACCATGCGGCACAGTTTCGAATGCCGATTTCAGGTTTATGAAAATGGCAATTAACAGTTTCTTTTCAAATGCAGTATTCAACAAGTGTCTTTCCAAATGCGTTAAATTGCCAACGAAGAATCCTCGATAACGATGCGGAAACTTTGTTCACATTTGAATTTTGTTGTGTTTAAATTTGAAGATGCGGAAACTCTTTTCTTTTTTGTTGATTTAAACCAGCCGCAGCTGGACCAGGGTAGATCAACATCAGGGCGTGGCCCTGGAGGTAGGGGGAAAACCCGGCCCGTGAGGACCAGATAAAAACCCCCTCCTTGCAGTCCCATAGAGAAGCTGCGGTTGCAAATAAATCGAAGGAATCGGGAGGAGGGCCTTCAGGGACCACCTTTTACCATTCTTTGCGAAGCTCTGCTACCAGGCTTCGGTCCGCTGCCACCGGACCTGATAATGCATTCTGAATTTCAGCGGCCAATTTCGGAATTTCAGAAGCGATTTCTGACCACCTGTTCAGTGAAAAACTGGATATCCTATGCATACCTGGCCTTGTCCTAAAACGGTAAGAATACTGTGTAGGTTCGATGTCAACTGTAAAGTGAAAACGTCCATAAGAACTTTAATCTTTCCTGAATTCAACAAAAAATACCAGAAACATTTTTACTGCATGTGCTGCCATCTTTTGAATCATTCTTAAGCCATTTTTAAATGAACACGGTAACGAGACAACAGCGAACCATGTGATTGTACCAGGCCAATATGGGAAATCATTTCACGCCTGCATGTGAAAACGAGTGAAGCAAAATGGGGCGGTATTGCAATGAACGTTTGATTCTTGAAAAGCGTTCTCGAAAGGAATTTTGCATGATCTGAAAACAAATCATTGTTTCCGTTCGTTCGACCCAGCACATCATCCATTTCCAACAGGAAATGATGATTCGGGATCAAAATCCACCTTATCAGCTGTTATTTGTTGTCACATGTTTGTTTTCGCAATTGAACTGTTTGCGAACTTAATTCATCCTCAACGAGTTCTTAATGCCTTTTTTATGTCGCAGGTTTTTTTCTATTTTTCATTCGAGTGGCTTTGGCCTGGCCTGGCAGCGTTTTGATAAAGAAATGCATGTCAACAACGCATAAAAATGTTACGTAAAAAGTGTCAGCGAACAGGCCAGGTGATAGATGCAACGGATTCAACTGATTTTCGTGTACCGATCGTTTATTGGGAGAATCGAATCGAAACAAAGAATATTTTCATGCGGCGATGCGTTGGATAATAACAACACGCCGTGACAAACAGGCGTTGCGATAAAGGGAACCAACAAATTTTCTCAAGGTGTGTTCTGTTCCCTCGATGAAAAGGAAGAGAAGTTGAGATGTTTTTCGAAGAAAATTTTCTTCCGCTTGAAGGCACAATTGGTCATCGCAGGAGAAGTTGTGTTTGACTTTTTTCGACTTTGAGAAGGCATTTAACATCATCCCACATACATGAACTTTTCCGAATATAAAAAAGCGCATTTCCTGATCACATTCTCAAACAAACTGACCCTCACATCCGTCATGCAGAACATCGGAGAATAAACTCGACCACTGACCTTCGCAGCATTGTTTGACAACCCATTCGGTGTTCCACAGGGTAGTGTCCTGGGGCCCTTTTATTCTTAATATGCATAGCGACCATTCTGGGGTGCGCAACGGCACAATGCGGCTTCTTGATGACGACTTGGAAATGTCATGCCTTTGCCGTGAAATCATGACAACCCGCGTTGTTCTTTTTCTCCAAGAGGATCTAAATTCCGTTCTCCAAAAGGATCTAAATTCCGAAGCGAATCCCATCGTCCTTTAGCAACACAGACAAGAGAAGAGTGGGCACTCCATTTTATGTCAATTGAGATGGCATTTCAGGAATCCTGCGGGAAGTCCATGCATGATACAGGCTTTTGGAGGTTCGTGCAAAAGAATTTCCACACTCACCTGTCCAGAAATTTCGACTGTATTCCTTCCGCCTCTTGATTTCCATGCACTTGAACCTAGCGATCATTTTGGGACCCCCAGCAGAATTCTTCTTGCACCCTGGGACTGCCAAGGCTAAAGTCACGACACTTCTCTCAACACTTGGGTGGAATGCCGAGTCTGCATTCGCAAGTACGGGGATTGCTCTAGCCTTCCTTCATTCAGGTCAGTGGCAGTGTGGTCGCCTGAAAATATTTGAGATGTTGGCGAGGAATTAAACCGCTCGCCGCAAAGCGGCAGATCCTTGATGTTTTCCCCTAATCCCTTCCCCTTAAACTAGCTCAACCAAAATAGTACGGTGAGTTGCAGATATTCTGTGAAGCTCGGGATTGATCTAATCCACAGATGTTGCGCTGGTTGCAACAGAAAGGCAAGAAAGGTTGTGCGCAATGAGATCGATCAGCCACTTGGTTGCGGGCGCAGGACGAAAACGATAAAAAGGGCGAAGCTTGAAAGATGTGACGAGAAAACAAACACCTCGCAGGCCGAAATTCCCAAGTTCCAATTACAAGTTCCCAAGTTCCAAGCCCAGGTATCCAAGCGAAAAGCCAAAAGATTCGGAATCGCTTCCGAATATGGAGGAGTGAGATGCGACGAGCTTTCACACACGCTCAAGGAGCCAAAATGGGATAGGAAGATGAGAACGAGGTAGGTGGGATTGGATAGGTCAGGAGAGGTGTGTTGGAAAAGGTTAGGTTGGGTTAGGTCAGGTTAGGTTAGGTTTAGTTAGCTTTTCGCACAGAGCAATGATGATAACTCGTTAAGTTCAATGTCGGCAGGTATTCCGAACTGTTACCGATGCGACCACGTGGCCGTGACCGATACCCACGGGCATTTTCTTCTCAAAACACCAGTGGGACGATGGCAGAGGATCTGAGGATTGGTTTCATGACCCAAAATGGTTGCCGAGTTCAAAACGTTTTGAGACGAACACAAGAAAAATTGGGCTGAGCTGCTAACCAAGGTCGACACGTAATTCATGTCGGCTTCCTCGTCCAAATCCATCGACCACGACCTCGACGAACTGAGGAAGCGTGAGGCGCCGAAACGGGCAGCGATGATCTTCCGAGAGCTCCTCTTCTTCGGACTCTTCCTTGCGCCTTGAAACGAGCAGATGGACGAGGCGTTCGACGAGTAGGACGTGTTGGACGACACTGACGCCAAGGACAGCGTCGAACCGGTCGACTCCTCCTGGCGGGAGAGATACGCCGCAACTCGTTCGCGGTGGGAGGATGGGTTGGCGTCAAGGCGACGCAACAGCTGACGACGATTCATGATTTCCAAGTCCTCCAACCAGCTGTCGTTATCGGACACGTCCAACTCAGGTGTGTCCGGTCGGAAAGCGTTTGATTTGCTCCTCGGTGGGGTGGGCGGTCTCGCCTTCGGGCCACTCCCCCCTCTCTCGTCTGCATCGTCCTCCGCGTCAGCATCGGTGTCGCTGGCTTCTGATTGGCTGTACGTTGACCTCTCCTCGAGAATCGGTCCCATTGGCGGAGACGGCGTGCGGCGGGCGGGGACCTTTTGAGAAACGTCCAAATTCGAGGTCGATTGACCAGTTGGGCTCGACATTCTTGCGGCGAGGGAAGCTTGGGTAGGAAGGAGGGCGCTCAATTTGTCTGAGACCACATTCCGCCTTCGAATGTTTGTCACACCCTGCACAAAAAGTTCGCAGTTTCACTTCGCAGAGGTCACAGAGGGACAGAGGTCGATTCGCAGAGGTCTGTAAGTCCGGTCGCTGAAAACCCTCGTTGCAACACTTGGGACATTGAGCTTGACATCAAAAGGCTTGCCCGAGATCGACGGCTCCGGATGCAAAAAACTTGTGAGTTGACAAGGTTGCCGAACTGACTGTTTGCAACTGACTGTGACCTTGCCGAAAGCCCCATGACCCTGCAAGACTAAAATTTGTACGCTTTCGACCATGAAGGATCGTCTCAGCAAATCGCTTTGAAAAATAACAGTGTATTCTCGCTGGCACAGCACTTTGAAACGAAAAATGACCTTTTGAATGAAAAGAAAAATGACCTTGCGCCTCATTTTTTTTTGTTTTGCTTTGAAGATCAATGATGTGTAAAGGTGTAGTTCCATTCTGTCATTTTTGAGGCATATTTGTTGACAGGCTGCCTCATAATTTTGCAGGCCCAGTGCATTATCCTTGAACAACGGAATGCAGTGCTCAACCGTCTCATAATGCTATTTTCGCTGTATCATAGTAGCGCTTATCAGTCACTAAGAATTTGGGCTTTGTCACTGTGACATCCAAGTAAAATGGCGATGAAAAAGGGTCCCAATTGCTTTCATTGTTGTGACAACTAAAATTGATATTGTTAACACCGTGCCATTTAATACAAGGAGGCGTCAAAAGTGACGTCAAAAATGACATAATGGAACTGCACCTTACAGCTATACTTTCAAAGTTATTCACTTCCCGTCAAAATTGTTGGTATCTGCAGGAAGTTCATTCCCAACTGAAGCGACAATCGAACGAATGTTCTAAAGACCCGATCCTCAAATCACTTCCGCTAAATTGGCCTCCCAAAAGCAGACAAAGTTATTGGAACTGCAACCATGGCAACATACTCTGCAAAAACTTATGGAATTCGTGCAAGGCGTGGAACTGCGTCAAGTCCTGTTGATAATACTGGGTGGCCCTGTGAAACGAGCCTCGTTTTTCCAGTCGCAATTTCAAGGCATCTTCTCCAGTTTGGGAGAAATCACGTCGCAGGTAGTGCAGTCAACAAAAGAATAACAGGACACTACATAAAATTGTCGGTTGAGGCAGGTCGGACTGTAAATTTGCGCAAAAATGACGGTCCGGTCCCATTATCCACTCTCGCTCGCTGCCAATTTCTTTTCGAAGTGGAGGACCTTGGTTCGCCGACGAAAAAATTCCCAAATGCAATTTCTTCACTCCATTGTATAGAACGAAACAAGACCGAGACATTAAGAGAGCAGTGATTGATTGGAAATATCCAAGGAGATCATTCCAGTCCGGAAAAGTCCTCCGACACGCACAACACAGACGTTGAAAACTGTCCGCACCGCTGATTTTCAGGAAGGAAAAAAAATGTGAGGATATGCATTTCGCCGGTGAACAGTCGATCAGAAATGGTGAAGAAGCCTCTTGCCTCCACAGGATGCGTCGCAGAAACATTCGCCAAGGACAATGCCGGATTTCTTGCCAGCAGCAGGCATATGTGGACAGGCGGATACAGGCAACGACAATCTGGCAATAAACACCGCCTTAACAAGCTCTGCAAACATCAATCTATATCTGTCACCGAAAAAACGATTGTGCGATGGCATGAGTGCTGCATCAGGGAACTGATAATGAACAGAATTTGTTTTGCTGACATCTCTGCGGAGGGAAAATTGCCACTCGGGATAACAACTGCGGTGCATGGGACAATTTCGCAGAACGGACAAGACACACAGCACACTGCGCTAATTTACTGACACCATCTACACGTATAGGTATATCTACACACACACCTGCTGCGCTGAAGACCTTACAACAATTCCTTGCTGATATTACGTCGCTGGAATGGATATTAGCATTTAAATTAGGACATTTAAATTCTCGACCCGTCATCGTTCTGAGCTGATTGATGTTCAGCTGAAGAGAACGAAGTGTTTGCGAGAGACGAGTTGGGATCGGTTGTTACGACCATGTGCACTTGAAGGTGCGGCGAATTTCGTGCACCCCTGTACGTTGGCCACAAAATGAGCCCAAGACAAGCACCTTGCGAGGACTGCACAAGCCCTAAAAAGGCCACTTGTGGATGTGGAGAATTTCAGCCGGCGGGAGATAGTCGCAGAAATATTTCGTTTTCAAAACGTGGTGGTGGACAAGATTTCTAGCGAAAACGTACGAAATTCTCGGACGTTCATTGATAATTTTTGGACTTTTAAGTGTTTTTGAGACACATAATCTGCATTCGTCATAGCAGATTTCGAGTGGATCCACGTTTTGCGTGATACACTCGCAGCAAGTTTCTTTGGCTCGATCAACGAAGAAAGAAAAAGACTGTATTTGTGCTTGGCATTATGCGACTAATTTACGTTTACCTACACCTAAACGACACTTGAAATTTATACAGTGGTTATTTATGGTCTGAAAAAGTTTGCTAATTGGACTGGTTTTGCAATTATATGGCTTGCTGGCATGCGATTGGCTTGACGAAGGCACGGCGCATCAAGTTGTTTGGTCCAGAGACCGGAACCAAACAGCGTATGTGCATACGGTCGTGAAGTCGGTCGAGAAAACCTTTTCCTGTGAAGAGGCATCAGCGGCCGGGCCGCTCAGTGCTGGCACCCGCTCCTCGAGGAAACAACTCGTTTCGTGAGGAAGGATTTTGAATCCTTTCGCGATGGACAGGAGCGGAATTTTTCGCCCATTCTTTGAGCACCTGATTTTTCAACGCCGGCAAATACACGACTGATTCGCCATTTGCCTATCTATCAGGGGCATTCAAGAGTTGCAAAAAGCATTCTTTCGAATGTGCGCATGGCACAAAGTCCTAAAGATCCCAAGTGAGTGCCGAGGAACCTATTTGGTGTTGGGATATGGACACCAAATGGGTACTTGGAATTCGGGAAGTCATTGTTGTTGGAGGCACATATATCCATAAATGGCTCATGGAAACCTGAACCATTTTATCAAAGGCGTGCTCACGAAATTGACACGCTCGGCGTTTGTCCCCATATGGTAGAACAAGGGGTCACATCTGGCGAGAAGATAAATCAACTGTTCTCTTGAGCAATCTCGCGTCCAGGACAAGAAACCTCGGCCCCTTGTTTCACCCTCGCAGTGTTGCTTTCCTCCCAATAAATAATAATTTCGCAGTGGACGAAATGCAACCGTGAGCAAACCGAAGACAGGTCGATGACGTTGATTGATTGATTGATGACTTTATTGTCAGGGTTTCCCCTTTATCAAATTTGATACAATGACAAATAAATGACGATGACAAAATATGTTAACAAAACAAAGGGAGACAATGCAACATCAAGAAAGTTGGCCTGCAAGACGATTCTGACAGAAAGAGCAAGGCTGAGGGGGAGATCAAAAGTAGACCCGTGCATGCAGCTGATTCCACTCATTTATCGACCTGGCCAAGAAGGAATATTTCCCAGCATCCTTTTTGGAACTCAAGCACTGAGCAAATAAAAAGGATGATCATGACGGGAATAATAATGAGGAAGGTTCACGTGAGCCAAAAGATCGCCCCACCCACCAACGTTTGACACAACGTGGAATAATGCAACAAGTCTCGCCATCAGCTTCCTCCGACATGCAAGTGATATCCAGCCGAGGGCCAATATCATCATTTGGGATGTTGTTGAAATCCACCAGAAATCCGATTTAAGGATTTCTGGCGGCAAGATTTACTAATGGTGGGGAGCAACGTAAAACCAGAGACAATCCAGAACCACACTACTGGATTGTCCTCGTCTGTCTGCGAATAAAAGGGGGACAATCGAGAACCCAAGAATGCGTCAAAACGGGACAATCAAAGTTCTAACCCTTTGGTTATGGATGGAAAGTTGAATCGAATCGAATTGAATTGTATTTATGGGTTTCCCCATTATCATACATACTCAACAAATGTTCACGTACACCCATCGGCGTGGGATTATGCTGCCGGGCCTTTCGATTTTGCTATTTAATTTCGTTGCTGTGTGAGCAATGTCAATTTCAGTCCTTTCAAAGTGTTGGTAGGCATGGCCCCAACACTTGGAAAGTACTGAAATTGAAAATGGAAACACACCCATGAACCTAAATGGGGAAATCGAAAGGCCCGGCAGCATAATGCCGCGCCGATGGGTGTACGTGCATAACAAGGAAGGATAAGAAATGAAGCTGGGAAAATGCTTGATCTTATTGAAAAAAAAAAAATGATCAAGACGACTTTAAATTATTGTCGGTCATTGGGGCATATACAGGGTAAGTACCCCAAAAGTCTTTGGCCAAAGAAAAAAAAAAATTGTGATCTAAAACATTTTCTTGCTCTTACCACGAATGTCAAGACTTAATCGGAACAACATGTGCACACTCAGGGATGCCCAAAGTCTGTGCCCATGCATGGCAAAAGCTTAAATAAGCTATATTTTTGTCACATTTCGTGGCGTGACTTTTTCTTGCTCCCATCCCACCACGGATTTCACCACTTTAATCGGTGGGATGCTAAAATTTTCGATTAAAGTTTTGACATCCGGTTGGAGCTTGAAATAGTTTCAGATCACAAACTATGATGAAAAAAAGCAAATTTACATTTCTTCTATGGCCAAAGACTCTTGGGCTACCCTGTAGTCTTAAGGAGCTAATGAATAGAAGATACTGTTCATATACTGCATACTGCATACATATACTGCAGCGAATCAATGCCCAGAAATCTCTGAGCTGGGCAGGCAGGAAAATCTCCTATTCGTAAAAGAATTGGAATGCTCAAAGGCTGGGAGAAAAAAAGTTCTGGGTGGTTAATGTTTTTATGGGTTCTTGGGCAGGTATAACCTAATGGATTGAATGTTGCATCAATGGTTTCGGAAACGGTTTGCTGTTATTCTTGATCACCAATCAATGGTTTGATCAACGGCCAACATGGGACATGTTGAATGTTAAATACAGCGTCTATGGTTATTGATTTGGTGACAGCACAATACAATATTCCAAAGGCCTGTCTGCATGCGGAGAAAGCCATGCTCGCGGGCGGAATTTGAGGTTTCTTGTCGTTGGTTGGCGTTGGTGATTTTTTTTAAACTTTTGAAGCACGGGGCAATGTAATTCCCCATTTCTCATGCGCCGCAAAACGCATTACATGAAGGAATGCATTTAACGGCGCTTACTAGATGGGGAATAACACAGCCTCGTGCCTCAAAAGTCTGACAAAAATCTCCTATGGCCCGCGAATTTTGAATGTCTGAGTGCCATAGATATCCATCTGAGCCATTCTGAATACTCGGTCCATGGGTGATTTTTGTCAGACTTTTGAAGCACGCGACAATGTTATTCCCCATTCAGTCAGCGCCGTTAAATGCATTGCTTCTTGTGATGTGTTTTGCGGCGCATGCGAAATATAGGGAATTACATTGACCCGTGCTTTCAAAAGTCTGAAAAATTCTCCTATGGCCCGGGTATTCTGAATGGCTCCGTATTTCCTTGATGATTCAATTAAAGCTCTTACTAAACCTGACCTCGTTGACTGCAAATCACGTCCGCGAACTGGTCCACTCCACATGGAGGTAGACGCAGGTCTTTGCAACTGTAACCATAAGTTTTCGGTTACGATTAATGGTTGATGGTTGAGGTTGATGGTCAATGGTTGATGGGTAAAGAGAAGTGATTGGTTTAAAAATGTGGCTCACCCTCACACCACGTCTGTGACGAGCTACACATTTTGTTCATCTGGACACAGTGGTTTGAACAGTTCCAAACAATTTGTGTCTTGTCTGAAAAAAGGAACTCCCGTTATTCCAATGATTCAAAAGGTGCAGCAACAGGAAAACGAATAGGTATGTAACCGAAATACACTCCTTACTAAAGGTTTTCGAACATAGGAGTCTTGTTTTAAGTCAGGGGTCATTTGGAATATTTATGGCTTCGCGTGCTTCAAAACATCATGACACTCGTGAGAGATGCGAAGTTGCCGTTGAAATTAGATGCCCCCTGTATAAGCCTGGCCTTGAAAACTTCTCCAGTGTTCGACGACATTTACTAGTCTCTGTATATTTCCATTCGGTATCAGAAGCCATGCCTTGACAGCTTGCTGACATCGTAGAAATGACGTCAGGCTTTCGGGATATCGCATGTGAAGCTGACCAGTTTCAGTACCCTCTCTCTGTGCAGTGCTTTCCGTGGATGTCTTATTTTTGAGGCGAGGCACTGCTCTTTGTGTGGATTGAATTGATTGAATCGAATACACTTTGATTACTCAGAAAACAGAAAGCATGACTTCATGTCACCGCTCATTCAACATGTTTGAAGGTATCGTTTCGTGTGCATGAGCAGGAGAAGAGCGCAAAAAACAGGTTCCGTCCAACCTGGCAACAATCCATCAAACAATCATAACATGGTAACTTGAACTGTTTGCTGCAGTGTTTGCGTTTGAATGGCGGAACGGAGAAATAATTGCCGGCAAATTCCGGACAACACGTGTTTTCTGGGCGGTGGGATCGGGGAGCAATTGAATCGCCCAAGTCCCAACATCCAACATCAATAAATAAATAAATAAATGACTCGTTAGCAGAGATGAAAAATGGGTTTTTCCACATTGATGTTTTCTCTTTTTGGCTGCGTGTGGAGCAGAAGAAACGCCTCCCAGGCTGAAAAGCATAGCATGGAATGATGGCAACCAGCAAAACGCGAAGCAGCGGAATTTTTGCCAGGGATCTGGCAGTTTTGAGGAGCCTGAACAAGAAGGACTTGCTGTTGATCTCTGTGTACAGCTACTTCCTTTGAAATTGTCCAGTGGAAGAGCGACATCACAGTCCGATTCTTAAGACGTGACTTGGCTGAGACTCGACTTAAGTCATTGCTGTTTTGTTGATTGCTGAGATGGCTCACATATCAACCAGTCCGTGACTTGAGTCGAGTCTCAGTCAAGTCACGTCTAAAGAATCGAACCCGTCACAACTTTTCTCACATGAGAGGTCAAAGGCCAATTTTAGTCATGTTTAGTCAATTTCAGTCATGTTTGGTCCATTTGTGTTGAGGAAGAAATGTGAAAGGATGGATCAGGATGAAAAATAAGGTCAATTTCAAAGGAAGTCACTGTACTCAAAGGGTGAATTCACCGCAAAATGCAAGGTGACGTACACCAGATGACGAATTTCCTTGCAACAGATTTCTGATGAGAGCCGCAAATGACAAAAAAAAAACTTTCCGCACCATCCAATCGCAGCTTCAATTTTACGCAGGATATCCTATCCCAGAAGTCTTTGGCCGTGGCAAAAATGAAAATTCGCC
>JASGXE010015025.1:0-50276 GCA_030068105.1 Sinentomon sp. SZTP_YWyxl
AACAACAGCCAAGAGCACCTAGCCCAACTCCAGTAAGACGAACAGGTCAAGTTTACACCGATTTATGGGAAAACATGATATCTCCTCAACTGATCAACGACATCGGAGAAGACGAACCAATTTACCTGATTCACGACAAAGAGCCGGCACATAAATCCAGGGCAGCCCGTGCCAATTTATGCCTCATTTTGAGTCCTGGGGCATGCCTCATGCAGGGCTCGAAATAACGGGAGCCTAAAATCCCCCGCGGGATCCCACTTGAAGCCAGAAAGAAGCCCGATGGGCTTATGAAAAAAATTGGGCCCTCAAAGAATCCATCCAAGCGATCGCGAAACCACCACAAAAAGTTGTTGAGTGCGACTGTCCCAAACAAGACTGGTGCAATTGGGCGAGCATGCATTGTCATTGTTGATTCCGTGTCGCACGCGAGTGAACTTTTCTCCGAAAAAAGATCCTAGGGTGACAAAAGAAGACATAGCCATCCATCAGTGGGCCTCCTCTCTGCTCCGCAGACACAGAAGAGACAGGACCGCTCCGACCTCAGTGCAAAATTCAAGGCCGAAAAAAAACAAAGACGCCAAGCACGAATGAATGAATGCAAGACAGGAGCAAACGCACGTGCTGTGAAGAGAAAGAGATGAGTCCTTCATTTTCTCTTCCGTCCATCGGGCGAGTCCATGTGTGCAACGAATGGCGGGAGGGAGCAACATCGTATTCACGTGTAATCAAATCCAAAACAGGGTGCGCACGTGCTAGAGTCCAGCTTCCATGCTGAGTTTCACTGGAGAATGATTTGGATTTATTGTCCCGCATGCACGCAATCTGATGTCATCGCCCACCACCCTCGTGACATCCGACACATTATTTGTGTTCTGTTGGCTAGCAGGTTCGTTCAACTTCGCTGCCCCAAGGCGTGAGGCAAACGTTTTCTCTTAATGCCAGTGCCAGATGTTGGTTTTACCCTCCATGCCAGTGCAAGCAAATCGATGTTGGATTTGCTTGCGTTCTGTCCATGCATGCTGCAACAACTGCAAGGCACTGCATGCTGCGTACCACCTGCACCTTCAGTCGAGCGGTCGCAACGGATGCTGCCAGTGTGAAGGCAAGTTTGATGCGTTGCTGGTGATAGTGGCGATATTTGCATTAAGCAAAGGGGCCGACGGTGAAGAGAGCAAAGAAAGGCAGAGAAGAGGAGCACGAACGTGTGGTTGAACGCAACAAAGAGTGTGACAAAACACGTGAAAGGAAGTTTCACACCGAATGGTTTGCAAAGTTCAGGTGGTTGCGGCACAATGAAACCCACGCCAAAATGTTTTGCACTTTTGCAGACTTTGTGAAGTTTCTGTGACAAGGACTCGCAGTTCATGAAGGGCTGCGAGACTTTCAAGAAGCAGTCCTTGAAGCAGCGCGAATCCAGGTAGGTAGTCTAGGAATCCAGGTAGGTAGTCTGGAAAAAGGTGAGCAACCACACCACCGTCTAACCAACAAGTGCAGTAGGCTAGGTACAGAGTGTATTATTAAAGCGAAACCCGCGGGCTCCCAGATCTGCTCGCGGGCTTCCAGAAAAAAATTATTGGGAGCCCCGCGGGCTCCCTGTTCAAAATCTAAAAGCCCTGGCCTCATGGGAAAGACTTGCTGAAACCTGGTGGGTCTGGCCTAATGGCCAGTTCTTCCAAGCGTGGTAAACTTTAACCTTTTGTTTCTCTCTACCCCGAAATTCATAAATTGATCTCCGTCATCTGTAAATGAAAACCCAGTAAACTCGATTGTTTTCGACTCTTCTACGCGGAAACTTGTTTTTCCGATGAAGTGAGAACCTCTTGCATTGCCCTGCTTTTTCGTTGCCGCCTGCCATCTTTGCGCCACATGAGGAGCCTTTTGGCTTCAGAGCCGACAACATAGATGGCAGGCCCAAGAACGCCAGTAAGCCCCAACGAGAAAACCTGCACGTCAAAAAGAGAGCAGATGTCGACGGATGGTTCATGCTGGACCTTCAGTGCGCATATCAATCCACCGTCTTACGCGGTCAGATATTTTGACTTTTGTCTTTCATTCATTCGCGCTGGCTTTGAAATTCTTCGCCACAACATTCCGAGAAAAAAGCGTTTTTGTGAATGCGTGTGATTCTGCTGTGATCCGCTGCTTTCTTGGTGCTTTGGACCAGTTTGTTGGAATGGAAGCAGTCCGGCCTGCTGAACTCGGTTGGGAACACGAAATCCCACCCACGCCAGATGCATTTTGTTGTGTGTGCGAGATGATTTGGGTGCTTCACCGGGTTTCGTGTTGAATGAATACTTTTGGCTTCTTATTTTATGCAGAATAATAATTTGTTTTTTTTTTTTTTTTCTCGTTTCCCCTTTAGCATTTTTTATTATGAGTGACCACGGAGGGCCAAGTGGCCATAGGCCTGCAGCACTAACATCCTCAAAAATAGGAAGTCTCCTAGACAAATTAGTGATCAGAGACAGTGATAGTGAAGACGTGGATTCCGAGGAAAGTGATAGCGAGAGAATACTATTTCGCACACAAGGAGAACCATTGACATCGGATTCAGATATTGATGACCCCCCACCAGCCACACCCGCAGGCAGGCAGCCTGCAGGTACCATTTCCATTGCATCCACTTCCAGTGCCGCACCTGCACCCACAGTCGTGCATCCTGTCACAGCCACCGTCCAAGCCAATGCTGCCCCACTACAGTCACTGAGGCTATTCCGTCCGAGGCCTACCCTCACAGTGGCTGCCACAAATTTAGAGCCCCTCCTCCTGCCGCTGCTGCTGATGAGTGGCACTTCAGTGGGGCCAACGACCATCCGGATGTTTTCTTTTCTCTGGACCACCTGTTCAGAGACCGGGGATTCTGCAAGATCCGCTCAGCTATTTCGAGCTATTCTTCACTGCGAATGTGTTCAGATTGGTCGCTGAAGAAACCAATCGCCACTACGAACAGTGGTTTTATCAGCTAGAAACTTACCAGATCCAGACAAGAGCAGACATGCCGAGTGGCGTGATGTGACAGAGGTCGAACTCTATACTTATTAGGGTCTTTCACTGTTGACCGGACATGTTCGTATGGACGAACTGAAGGACTACTGGTCAACTTCAGCTCTGCTTGGCAGCAGTTTCTTCAAAAAGTCCATGACTTACACAAGATTCCTCGAAATCAGCAGGTTTTTGCGCTTTTGTGACAATGAGCACCCCCTGCAGACCCAGAAGTTGATCGCCTGTGGAAGGTGCGAGACCTCTTTGATGCCATAAATGATAACTGCTTGTCGCATGCAGTCCTTTCTGAGCACCTTTGCTTGGACGAGGTCATGGTGAAGTACAAAGCAAGGTTTGCTTTCAAGCAATACATGCCTTTGAAGCAAAAACAATGGGGTGTGAAAATCTATAAAGTCTGCGATCAATCAGGGTACACAGCATTTATGAAGGTGTATCTTGGAAAAGACAGGGACACAGCAAGACCAGGAGAAGAAACAATCACCTCTTTCGTCCAGGATCATGTAGAGCCATTCGTCGGACAGCGTCATAAGCTATTCA
Source organism: Sinentomon sp. SZTP_YWyxl (assembly GCA_030068105.1). Classification (NCBI taxonomy): domain Eukaryota; kingdom Metazoa; phylum Arthropoda; class Protura; order Sinentomata; family Sinentomidae; genus Sinentomon; species Sinentomon sp. SZTP_YWyxl. The sequence goes on from JASGXE010015025.1 coordinate 3,541, forward strand.
TTGATAATTATTTCACTATCCCAGACCTCTTCCGCAAACTCCACGAAAAGGGATTCAACTCTACAGGTACTCTTCGCAAGAATCGTAAGGATGTTCCAAATTTGCTGGCCGGACGGCGAAAGCTTAGACCTGGTGAAGTTGTCTCCAAAAACCAAGGGACATATAACTGTGACAGTTTGGAGAGACCGCCGCGAAGTCTGGATGATTTCTGATATGTTTCAACCCACCCCCTCTGGAATGCACGTGGATGCTGAAGGCGAGCCAGTCAAACCAGAAGTGGTCAAAGCACACACGGGGGTCAATGGGTTTCGTTGACAAGGCTGATCGAATGGTCAGCAGTTATGCAACACATCGAAGGTTCAGAAAGTGGACTCACAGGATGTTCTACCATCTTTTGGACCAGTCAGTTCTCAATGCCTTTGTTCTGTATCAGCGAGATGGAGGTACCTTTGATCTCAGGGAGTTCAGATTAGCTCTCATTGCTGCGTTGATCGAATTCACAATAACAAATGAAGGTCCTCTGGTAAAGCACGTGCCGCAAGGGAAAGCTGGCATCGAAAGATTGACAGGAGACAACCACTGGCCCATCTACAGTGAAAAACAGAGAAGGTGCCCTGTTTGTTCAGCCAATGGTCGTCGAGCAGCACCGAAAATCTCTTGTGAAGCGTGTGATGTGAACTTGTGCCTTGATCAGTGTTTCAAGTTGTACCATACCAGGGTCAACCTGAAACAACAGTGAGCCTCGGAACCAAGCGGAAAGAGATGGACAAAATGGACATCTTGTGATGTGACTATATCTACTCATGTACCGTCAAACGGGACTACTTGGAAACACCGGGGTTACTTGGAATCCATGAGCGCGACTTCTAATAATGGCAAATTTTTGGTCTTAATGTTGATATTTTTCAAGTTTTTTTGGCTTAGGTGTAACTGATTGAATTATTTGTGATTATTTGCCTACCCACTGCATCTACTTGGCCATATGTTGCTGCCATGCTGGTTAAAGCACCAGTGACGCTAAATCTCATTTAGCGCCGGCTGAACTTGTCTCATCTGCCAGCCGGTACTGAAGATAGGTAACAGAAATTGCCACTCTACTAAAATTGGAGAAAATATGCTGAAGTATTGCAAAAAAGGTACTATTTTTGTTGCTATGTCTTTTAACAGCTGCACTTGCCTCAAAATGAATTTTTCACGGGCTGCGGGGCTACTTGGAACAGGAAATAACTAGCCAAATAAAATGTTCCCACATTCTCATGACATCTGAAAACACACATGTCCAACAAAATCCATTGTCTGGATGGTTTAGACAAGGTTTACAACTTTGCAAGGTAGCCAACTTGCAACATCAAGCACTCATCTTGAAGGCCATATCCGCAGACCACCCTGACACAAGCGTAACAGTTGGGCAGGTCGCTATTTTGTTTTGTTTTTCCTATTTCACAATTGTTTGGATAGCCAGGAAGGGGATCGATCCGAATGGTGAGAACATACAAGAGGGAACTGGGAAGCAGAACCTACAGCAACTGGAGCCAGGATACACTGCAGCTAACAGTGACTGACATCGACAAAGGATTGACGCTTGCAGCAGCTTCTGCTAAGCAATATGGCATTCCGAAATCAACGCTCTCGCAAGCTCTGTAACCTGAACACTGACACACGTGGACACCCCAAAACCTTCTCAGAAGCCGAAGAATCCACGATTGCTAACAACATCGCAACGGTGGCTGATTGGGGATTCCCATTATCGACATTCGATCTTTGGCTCATCATCAAAGCTTACCGGGGTCACCAAAGAAGAGTTGTCATTAGATACATGCCCCAAGGATAACTTGCCTGGATATGATTGGGCACACAACTGCATTCAAACGATTTGCCTAGCCACCAATTTCACCTTAAGTGAACCGTTTCAATTTCCATCGGAGGGTGATTATCTTATTTTTGTATAGCGAGAACACGTTGTTCCAAGTAGCCCCGCAATTTTTGGCTTTGCTGTTATGAAAATTTTCTTTTGGGGAATTGTTGCAAGCAGCCCCATAGCATGTTAAAATAGAACGTTTCACATTTTCCTCACTTTCAGGTGTGTTTTCTGGGCTTGTTCCAAGTAGCCCCATCACAGGGGCTACTTGGAACAAGCCATTTTCCCTCTGCAAGAACCTTGATTGGTGTTTATCATTCCCAACTGTGGTGTAAAAATGTCATCTTGTATGTGTTCTTCACTTCCAAGAAATTGCAATTATGAAACTTTTTTTGTTTTTTCAAGATTTTCATGGTTCTTTCTTGAATTCGTTCCAAGTAGCCCCGTTTGACGGTATCCAGAATAATCCAGATTGATCCTTTTGATAATCGCACATAGATGTGTCCTTTCTCGATATTCTTGTGTTTTTCGATCATGCAGCTTTCAGGATATTTTTGTCAAGTAAGTGTGCAATGTGTACGGTTCATTTCAGTGTTTTTGCATGCTGGGTTGTCATACACAGATGACGGAGATGTGATGGCTCCTTCCGTGCATTTGGTGTTGAAATGTTTGAGGGGCCATATCTCCCAAACGGCTTGGAAAATCGAAAAAATAAGGCCACTTTCAAAGCTATATGCTAATGAGTTTGGGGGTCTTAGATGCCGATGGGGGTGTAGAAAAACCGACAGAACAATTTCAGGGTCCCCCGAAGGAGTGACCGTCATTCCCAGATGACGCAGAGATTTTGGGGTTGGTGTAGAGACTAAACGCTTATACTTTGCATGCTATTTTCTAGGTGAAATATCAGGCGCCCAAATGTGATGTTTCAGGGGCATATAGGGGCAAGAATGGAGGTCAATTTTCACCAAAAAACGAAAAATTGATTTTTTTTCGCCGAACCCCGAGATTTTTCAATGCTTAAAAAGGTGTCATCTACGGAAGACGGAGATCAACTAAAGGTTAACACTGGTTATCTTCAACTTAACCAAGGGTTAACTCTTTGTTTTGTTCTTCTGGTCGTTAACCATAGGTTATCTCTCTGCCGTAGTTAAAAGTTAACCACTGGTTAAGTACTTAACCAGTGTTCATCTTTTGCGTTCTTTTGACTTGATTTTCGTCACTAACCACGGGTTAAATTGAGATAACCATGGTTAAAGTTAACCATCCGATTTCGGCGGGTTAAGATGGTGTAAAAAATGAAAATTTTTATCAATTCAAGGCAATTGCTGTTCATTTGTGCGAATTTACAACAATTCTTTCGAGTTTTCGTGGTACCTACTCGTACCTATTAGCGGTACCTGTGGCCGCCGCGGTATCAAGCACATGACGCGGACGACATTCTGAAAAAATGTTTCGGAGTTGGAAAAACAATAAAAAACAAGAGACACCGGGAACGGAATTCAATGGCAGCAAAACATTCGCACTTTTCCAACTCGAACAACAAAACGTCAAACTGAAAATTTGTCAAAAACAAAACTGTTTCCATGGAAACATGAAGAGAAGCATTGCTCCATAAATTGTTTGTCGTAGCGAACCACGACAGATTGCTCGAATTGAAGATCTTTGTTGGGGGAGGGGTGCCCGGAGCTCCCAAATGCTTTCGCGCAACGCTTCCCCTGGCTTTCATTCCTTTTTGAGGCATGCCATTCCCCTTGAAAATATTGGGGAATGTCGATCCATTAACCCTCAATTCAAGTACTGTGAGGGAAAAAAGATCGCAGGAAAACAAGCCAGGTGAAAACAATCCATGGAATGGAATGAGCGAAACGCATATTCTTGTTCCGAGATGCGAATCTTCGAGTACATGGATCGGGAACTGGGATAAAACGGCTGGATTGAGGCAGAATTTTTCTTGGCACTGCTGCCATAGTCCACTTCACAATCCACTCTACGGTCGTTGTTTTTAAAGTTGTTGGCAAAAGCTTAAAGCTCCCATTTCTCTCGTGAAAATCTGTTGAAGCAATTTCATGAAAAGAATTGACAATTTTGAAAACAATCAGAATCCTGCCGACAAATGGAACCTTTTTGCGGACTCTCTGCAGGTGCTCCATGAAATGTCATTCGCAATAATAAATTGCGCCGAAATGGGCAGCACCAAGAATGTTTTCCCTGAAATATTATTTTCCTATTCGCCAAAATTTGCAAAATAGGTAGGCAGGTACGTATCCCGAAAAGGCACAGTCGGTGCAGATCGAGGATGTGTTTTTGAAAAATCACCGGACAACCGGAGGCTGTTTGAAAATTCCCTATGCTGACCTATTTTTCCTCATTACGAACGTATAGTTCCCTTTTTTACCCAGGTGGGACTTTTTTTATCTGGTTTGATGGAAAAGTGACCATAAACGAAAGATTTGACAAATCATAAGATAGGTAGGTACCTATACCTTTGTACCTATGCCTGCCTATGCTTTAGGAAAGTTTTCCGAAATTTGCTTTTAGTTTTAATGTCAGCACACTTCAAAGCTGGGACAGGCAACCCAAAGGAGAGACAGAACGCATGGTCCTGCAAGCAAAAATGTGAACAAACGAATTGCTCAGGTCGGTGCTGAAGAAAAACGAAATCACGAGAAAGTTTTGTGATTCCGATTACGTTTTGAAAATTTTCCGCCCGAACCCAGTATCGAACTTTGTAGTCCAGCGTGCTATCGCTTGCGCCACCGAGGCTTCTCGAAAATTTCGTTCTAAAACATCGCTGTTATTCTACTGCTGCAATTTTAAATGAGAAGGCGGAAGGGATGGAGCCAGCTGCTAACCCGTGGTTAAATGTTGCCAATGCAAGATCTGGGTGATACAGAGATTATACTGATGAAACGTTCGAAGCTGCACTGGCTGATATTCGAGGTAGGGTGAGAACTCAATGAGATGCTGATCTCATTACAAGATTCCATGGAGCACACTAAAGAATAAGCTCAAGGAGAGGCACCAGAAATCCGTTGGAAAACTTACAGCGCTAACTTTGGAAGAACAGAAATTTGCCGACCATATTCTTGTCTTAAGTGACTGGAGTTTTTCAGTTGATGGTACCGACTTGCAGAACATGGTGAAAATGTACCTGGACAGAAGTAGGAAGCAAGTCACATCATTCCGGAACAACAGACCAGGACTAGACTGGTTAGCCAGTTTTCTTAACCGGCACAAAAATCCCTCCAAAAGGATTGCTGCCAATATTTCCAGGAAGAGAGCATCAGCTTCCTTTGAAGAGCTCGATAATTACTTTTCTCGTTTGCAAGTTGAACTGCTCGATATGCCTCCAGAGAATATCTGGAACTATGACGAAACAAACTTGATGGACGATCCTGGCAATAAGCGGTACATTGTGAAGCGAGGAGCTAAATACCCCAATAAGGTCCTGAATTCGACCAAATCCGCAATATCATTGATGTATTGCGGGAGTGCTGCCGGGGAATTGTTGCCACCTTAAGTAGTCTACAAAAGCAAGGAACTATACAATAGTTGGGTCACTGGAGGTCCGGAAGGAACCTTTTTCAATAGATCGAAGTCGGCTTGGTTTGAAGGAATTACGTTTGAGGATTGGTTCTTTCAAACCTGCCTTCTGAAAATGAGAACACTGGTTGGACGAAAAGTTCTTATTGGTGACAATTTGTCATCCCATATATCACCACGTGTCCTCTCAGCTTGTGAGGAAAACAATATTGCTTTTGTTTGCTTCCCACCCAACTCGACAGATAAAACCAACAATTGGACATCATTTTTTCCACCCGATGAAAGTAGCTTGGAGAAGAATCCTAAGGCAGTGGTAGGAAACACAAGGACAAAATTCTGTGAGCATGCTAAAGGATCATTTTCCAGCCCTCTTAATACAGTTGCATGATGCCCTCAGCGACAATCTGCAGACAAATTTCCAGTCTGGTTTCAGAAGGGCTGGCATCAGCCCATTCAAACCTGCAGAAGTTTTGTCCCAAATTCCTCAAGTCCAGCAGCAAGATGATGTGGGGTTGTTGTTGACATCCTTAATGAAATGTCCTTCGGTGCAAACACGAAACCAAAATCCAGAAGAAAGAAGTTGAACGTACGTACCACCAGGGAAAGCTATCAGTGTTGGTGCGATGAAAGTGAGCGAAGAGACAAGGTCGTCTAACCTGTCACCCAAATGACTGGAATTGATGAAATTGATGACCCCAATGACTTTGTTTCGGACACAACAGAGTCAGATGTTGATTTGGCAGAAGAGGCTGACGAAATGGAGGGAGAAACTATTAATCTTCAAGTGGGTGACTTTGCACACGTTAAATTTGCTACAAAGAAATCTAAATTGTGTTATGTTGGTACTGTGACAAGATTGAATCCACTTGAGAATTTTGATTTTGAGTTCAAATTTATGAGAAAGAAAGAACACCAAATGAAATTTTATTTCCCTTAAAAAATTATGATATATCTTGCCAAAATATTGAGGATGTTGTTTGCAAGCTGCCATTGCCATTTTGTCATGGTGGTACAGAATGTGTGGCTACGTGAAGAATGTTTTCTGTGACTTGTCAGCCTATGAAAGGGATTTGCATTCATTTTAGCATATAGTCATCCAGCTGTTTGACTGAAATAGCCTACATAGGTTTTTTAATGTTCATTTATTTTTATCTTACCTATCTATCAAGTGCCTAACTTGTCTGGTTTTGTGCCATGTTTGTGTTGAGAAGTCTGGTTTTCTGCCATTTTTGCATTGAAAAGTCTGGTTTTGTGCCATTTTTGTCTTGAAAAGTGAAAACCTTTTGGAGCTCCTTCATTGACCAGGGGAAACTTTGGCCTTTTTTACCATGAAACACCATGATTTGTCGAACTTCAGCTTTCATATTTTCAAACGCACATGGTTGGGATAACTTTGTTCATTTATCGTCATATTTTTTTTTAAATACAGTTCATGAGCCAATGTTACCCCTGGGAGAGGCAGTGTTCACCTGAAGTTACAGATCCATCTGGTTTTCATGCTAAATCAATTTTGAGACAAAGTAACCCCTGCCATGGGGTAACATTGGCTCATGGATGTTTTAAAAAAAAGAGTCACCAGACCAGGAGAGTGCTGTACATTGCTTGAATCATCATCATTAGACTCTTAATCAGGCACTTGAGACAGAAAGCTGGATCTAATATATCATTGCGTGCAATAAGAGAGAATTGAAAATTTTAGCTCAGAAAACTGAGCCAAACTATCCCCACATTACGGTACTGCTGACAGTGTTCAATGAACCTTCTTTGAATCCGGGAGAGAACAATCACCTCATATTCTGCTCAGGCCTTTTTTCATGATTGTGACAAATAGTGCAAAAAGTGCAAACAGTGCCCAAAATCCGAAAGGACAATATCAAAGTGCAAAGTTCCGAAATCCTTTTCATCATTTCAGGGATTAATGGCAACGTCGACCAGCCACCGACCAAATGAATCAAGGTCCAGTTGGACACCTGACACCCGGTCCCTCGCTGTTAACTGCTAACCCGTCGGTCGAGGTCAGTAACGAAGTAGGCCAACATAATTAACCAACCAGAAAAAGACATGCATGAGCAACAACAGGGCCAAACACATCAACAGCGACCTTCGAGAGATGACATTCTTCACACAGGTGAGAATGATTACGAAATCGTTAGGTTTAGAAAATATTCCACTGAACACATTACCAAACTGCCCACAACACTTTGCGATCATAATGCATTCCTGATGGTTCATCTCATGGTCCAATAAGAAAGAGTCTAACAAGGAAAACTGATTTGCAAACATGGCCAATTGCATACGATTTGTCATTTACAGTAATTGACATGCTCAAGCCCGGTTTATGCAATATCATCAAGTTTCAAACCAAGGTTAAAAAGAATAGCATTGATGAACTTTCAAAGAGTCTGTGACATCGATTTTTCCGATTGCCACCGTACAATTGCCAATTCAATCCAAGAGAACTGATATGGGTTCGTCAGAAAGAAAACATTTCAAAAAAGAACAAAATCCATAAAATTTTGGACATTGAAAACCTGATGAAAGAGGCGTACGACCATGCAGATAATGAGCCTAACGCATGGAAAAGTTGTGCGCGGCATGTCCCAAAGTTGGACAAGTGCACTTCAATTTTGATGATACCAACGGTGAATCGAGAAATAGGTACCTAAATCCGAGGACAACTCAGAAATAGAATTACATTTTTGTTGCCATGTCCCATAATGAAGATGGAGTTTTTCGACATTAACCAGGAGTGACACTGCTGGCGTAGAACAAGCAAGATGTTCCGTTGCTTGCTCCTCATTTTAAATTTAAAATTCGCTAGATAATTACAATGAATGGATAACAGCTCCCTGGGCTAAAACTTGAAAGGGACGAAACGTTGGAATGGGGAACAATAAATTTGTCATCTCACTTCAGTGATTCAGTCTTGAAGTGCCGGGTGAACATCGACTTTGTTTACATCCCTCCCAACTCCACCCATAAATGTCCACCATTGGATATGGAATTTTTGCCCCACTCAAAAGAGAGTGGAGAAAGATACTTACATCCTGGAAATCTAGGGGGCCACCGTGCTACAACACTCTGCAAAGATGCATTCCCATCCGTGCTGCAGGAACTTATGATGAACAACATGCTAATTTATGGATCCTACGAGAATTTGGTTTCTGGTTTCCGTACATGTGGGATACCTACATCCAATTTCTAATGATCAGCTGTTGAAGAAATTTCCATCGATTCATGAATGCGAAGGTCTCAGTTCAACGGTTCCCTGATATGATATTAGAAATGCTGAAGTCAAGAAGGGAAGGAGAGACCCCAAAGGTTGTCAGGCGTAAAAAGAGGATCAATTTGAGCCAGGTAAAGGGATTAGGCAATGCTTTTTATGAAAGAAAAATGGTGTTTAAGATAGCCCCAAAAAGTGTTCAAAATTGCCCCACACTTATGGTGTTGGGACCATTTTGAACATGAACAAATAAAATGGGTGGGGGTCCCATACCTGTTGAATAAGCCCCAATAAAGGGTTCCCTGCCCCCACCAATTTAAAAGTTGATTGTTCAACACAGCAGCGAGATGGTGCATGTTGAACATGCTGTTTCTTTTTAAAAATCTGATGACAGTGTGACAGAAAAGTACGAGGGCTGGTCAAGTTCTGTTTGCACTTGCCAAGTTAATGTTTTGTGATTTCATTGAAACTTGTTGCATTTTGATGCTTGTGTTTTAGCCTTCCCCTTCAAAGCACTTTGCATTTCCAAAAGGGGTGCTTTTTCTGGGTAATATTTATGCGGCAGTTCCACAGTGAGAAAAAATGTCAATTCGCATCCTCCCAATTTCCTTCACTTGGGACCTTTGGAATAATACCGCTTTTCCTTCCCTGAAGTGGCAACTCCAGGGAAGGAAGTTTTTAAGTGATTCAGGAGCATAAAAGCAGTGAAATATGGCTTTCTGGTGAGCAACAGGAAGCATTACATGAAGAACTCTTGCAGCTCTTCCACCAATGGCAGAAAGGTGTAATTTTGTGAAGATAGTGCAATGATAATGAGTAAACACTGCAGTAAAAATCAAGTGTGTAGAATCTCATTTTCTTAGCAAGTGCAATTGGAACTTGCCCTTCCCTCGTATATTTTGCACAGCAACGTGACGAGGTTTTTCGTGTCAGCTCCTGTAGCCACCCAGCTTGATGATGGCAGTGCCCAGTTTTTTTGCATTTATGGGCGTTTTGTTCAATTTGTTTGACTTAGCCTCATCCGATGGTGATAAAAAAATTAGTAGAAATTAATTGGCCTGTGCCTACAGATTTGCAGTTTGCACCCATTCTCGAAAGCTATTTGAACAAACTCATGTCAGATTCGAACAAAATTTGTGAATATTATTTCATTATTTGTTTTGCTTTCGAAGGAAAAGCCTTTGGCAAAATTGGCCCCTGCAATTCTTTGAGGAATTTGGTTCTGATGGAATTTTGAAAAGCAGCAGCTGATTATGTTTGCACCTCAATCTAATATGGCAGAGACCGTACAATTTCCAAGTGGTTTGTGAGTGGTGGTCCACAGAAATGGGTTATCAAACCAAAAATACAATGCAAACACAAACCATATTCCGAACATTCCAAGGATTGTACGATTAAACACCAACATGCCTCGTCATGTTCATGATGAGTCAATTGAATTGAAAGCAGCTTGGAAAGTCAAAAAGCAATAGGCATGCCTAAGCAGCAAACACAACATGAGATGACTTACCTACAAATATCCATGATCTTGGGTGGGCCATAATTGAAAAGACTCCAATCCATGACTGTTCGAGGCACTTGTGTACCACAACCAGTCTGAGACGTTCCACTGTGGAGAAAAATAGAGAAATTACAACAATTGTTATTGAATGAAGGTAGATCGATGTTACGAGGTTGTGTAAAGGGTGGCAAAAATGCACTGAGAGGGCAAGATTTGCAATTTTAGAACTCCAGACTCACAATTTGACTCCATGCTTTTGCTTACAATCAGCTGACACACCCTATTTGCACGAAAGCCAGTAAATAAATGCCATAAAAATTTTAAAATAAAATCACAAAATTTGTCGTAAAAAATTTTACCTTTTCCAATAAACCTAATTATGAAGGCTGTTCAAAATTAAATGAGACTGTTGTGATCATTTCTGCATGTTCTTTGCCCATTTCATTCGCTTTGTGATTCTTCCAACAAAATCACCCCCTTCTGTGCTGATTCGCCCAGTTTTACAATTCTGCTTGTCCGTAAACAAGCGCTACAGGGTGTTTTAAAAGCGGACCTTCAGACCACCTGCCGCTTCCTTTGATTCTACCTCAGCTGAAACAAAGCGCATGTTTTTCTCATGTTTTGCAACTTAGGGAAAAGCAAAAACTTCGGTTAACAATGTGAAGATTGAACATTTGATGCAGTTCACATTCAGTCGTGCTCCTGGCCAGGTACTCGCCCTCAATTGCATGTTTGTTGTTCCGCAAAAACCTACGTTGGGAACCTCTGACGACAAACCCGTTTTTCCAAAGAAATCTTGCCAAATTCTGCGAAGTCTCTCACCATTGATGCTTTTTTGATGTCGCTACAGATTGTTAACAGCAAGAAAATGCCCTACATCCTCAATTACTGTTCCAGTGACAACTTCAATGTTCTCTGCTCAATGTTGTCAGCTTTTTCGGACAACTTCTCTGAATAAACGCCTTTGTTATCTCCGGAACAGGAAAAATCACAAAGTAGCCTCTAGCCAAAGAGCACAACCCCCTCCAGCATAATGGATAAGAAACTATTCTTTTTTCCTGGTGAACGCGAAAAATCATAGGTACCACTTCCCTTTTGTCTGACATTACAAATTAAACAATTTTCCGGCAAATAAATTCACGAAGTAATCTTCAAATGCATCCAAAATCCACAAGGCTGGAGCATTTCCCTTGAAATTTGACCAGAAGACTACGCAACTATACGAGTTTTTAAATATGGTCAAAACAAGACCCGTAGGTGCTAAGGGAGGGCACAGTGGTATCAGTCTCTCTTAATGCTGAACAGCCCTTGTATTTTAACAATAATCAACACGGCCACAGGTTTCTACAAACTTTTGACCATCATGTCAATAGGTTCTCGGGTGCCTGTGCAATTAATAGAGCATAATGCAGGCCAGGGCAATGGGTGATGTATTTCTCATTTAAAGGGCATCAGGATGCTCAAGGTAATGGGGAACGAGGTGCATTGCAAGTCATTGAAGATTTCTTCCGAAGCAGAAACCAGAAGGGATCAGGGTTGGGCATAGGGGGGTAGGGGGGTTACCCCCCCTGGCCTTCGGCCGAGGTTACCCCCGCCCAGCCTTTTTCCAAGGGTACCCTTGGCCGAAAGCCAAGGGTACCGTCGGAAAAGGTGGGAAAAGAGTCCTGGTGTGTGCAGGGCACACACCAGGACTTCAATAGGTAGCAACATTGTTTCTTTTGTACTTTCTGTTTTGATTCCCCTGCCGTTTGATTCCCCTGCCGGAAAAAGGCTATGGGGGGGGGGTAACCTCGGCCAAAGGCCGAGGTTACACCCCTACCCCCCCCCCTAGAATGTTGCTATTGAAGACCTTCCTGGTGTGTGCCCTGCACACACCAGGAAGGACTTCAATAGCAACATTCCGTTTCTTTTGTACCTGCTTCCTTTTTGATTCCCCTGCCGGAAAAAGGCTAGGGGAGGGGTAACCTCGACCTTTGGCCGATGTTACCCCCCTAGCCTTTTTCCGAGGGGACCCTTGGCCGAAGTCCTGGTGTGTGCCTTGCACACCAGGACTTCGGCCTGGTGTGCAGGGCACACACCAGTTTTTCGTTTCTGACAGTTTTTTTCCTTGCTCCATCTATTGCGACTGCAAACCCTCCAGGATAAGAAAAAAGGACATGAAATGTCGTAAAATGGCATCTGAGGACCCCTGCATTTTTCGGTGCCCTACCCCCCCCCCCCCCCCCCGTAGACTTCGTTACCCCCCCTCTAAGGTACCCTACCTTGCCCATCCCTGGAAGGGATGATGAACCTTTCAAATTTTGCCGGTTTATAACCGTGTAGGTTGGTACCAAATGTGACGTTAAGAGGTAATGTATGCCATTTAGCATTTCTTTTGATTAGGCTTAAATTTCAATAGAGGTCAATTGGAACAGTAAGCTAAAATTAAATTTTTTCATGCTAGGCCTCATTTGAAAACTGCAGCGTACACTTTTGGCGACCTCGCAACTTCCCTCGAATGCAAGGACCCAAGTTCGCACATAATTATTGTCGGGACATTCCAGGGTCCCTGAAAATGTCCTTCATTTGGCGGGATATTTTCACATGCTTTTCTGGCTTCACTGCAAAAAAATCCACCATCCTCTTCCTTTGAAAAATGATTCATTCTAGGCGCAGATTACTGTCCAAATAGACCTCAAAGGAAACCCTGATATCTTTGGGTTATAATTTGAAAAAAATTGAATGGTTCACCCCTTCTTGTTTTAGCTCAAGAAGGAAATTCCAAATTCATTTGTAATGCATCTCACACCAATCAAATGGAACTTTGACAGAAGGTTTTACAAAAAAAAAAGACCAGATAAGGCAAAGAAAAATTTCTGCACAAAAGTCACAGTGAACTTTAGCAGGGGATACTGGACCCCACTTTTGGAACAGAGAAACGTAGGAGCCTGGCCCACCGTGGCACATAGTATTCATTTCTGCCTCACTGTTTATCTATGAATTCTGTCTTGCATTATGTCTAGTTTGTGGTGAACTTCAACATTTCATGACTGTGGTACCCAACCAAAAAATGGATAATTTCCTTGGTGACGTGACCAACGGAAACTTATGCTATACCTACACTGCACCGTCTGGCTTCTGGATAGGTAATTATGCAAGGTTGGCATTTGTTTAGACTTTTTCTGCACCAAATGTGGAATCTGGGCCTCAAAAAAGAAAGGTCAAACAAGAAAATCAATTTTCCATCCGGGATCAATGACAATCGCTTGGCAAATCCGGAAAAGAGGGCATTTTGAAATTATTGTACTTACAATAATCTACAACATTTCATACCAAAGAAGCGCATCATCATTTCATACCATCGGACCAAAGAAGCTCATTCCAATGCTTCTGTCTGATAAAATGATAATATTTATGCCAAAGTGTGATATGGCGCTATTAAGTTCTCCATTGATATGTGGTTCACTGTCCAAGCCGGGTGACTACTGCCTCAGCATTCACGTGAAATTTTGCATTCTCGAAAAAATTCAAACATTTTTTTTTTTTGGAAAAAAAGAAATTTTGAAAAAGAATTTTTTTTTTTGAAAAAAAAACTTTGATTTTTCTTAATCTTTTTTTTTTTAATATGGGTGATGTATTTTGGGAGACTCGTGCATTCTCACGCATGAGAGGACCGAATCCACCAGAGCAACACCACATGAAGGGGGAGTATACGACATTTTATTAGACGAATCGCAAATGCTTTTATAAACTACGAAAAACTACAACACAATAATAGAAACACGACCCAGTGGCAATGCAAAACTAAATAAATCATTTATGGCTAAAATTATTTGGAATGGAAATAAATGATTGATTTATGCAACACATTAGGCTCAATAGTAACCTTCTAAATTTAAGTGTTTGTGCTGGTGTTTGTGTTTGGGGCAGCGCATGCAGTGATGTGGCCTGTTGCTTTACCCTCTGCATTGCATAGCTCTACAATGTCTATAACTTCAGACATTCAGAGATAAAAGAGGGGTAGACATATTCAGTTCTAAAAGCTGTTTGCCATACAATAGTGCGAAGAAATCACAGCCAGTTATACAAAGAATGTTAAGTGAGACAAAAGAGAATCATTGCGCATACAAAAGAGAATCTTTGAAGAAATTCTGAGCATCAAAACAAGATGCCCCGCTTTTCCTTTGATCCTCAAAGGCTCAAACATTCAAAAACTGAACCTTTGCCATTTTGTGGTGAACACATTGTGGACGCGAATTGTTCACCCCTGCTTTTCACACTCCGCTCACTCCCATCAATCCATCATTTATCATCAATAGGTACGGAGTTCATTCAACCTGCAGAGGACATCAAATTTGGAATCAACTGTACGGAGTCCGTACAGTCTGCCGTAAGTCTGCCTTTTTTGTTCCATCACTGCTTCTGAGCAGATTAATAATTTCAAAGCCCTTTGCTGGGAATACTTGTGCATGTTGCAACATGAATATCGCACAGAAGCACAATTATTTATAATTCGTTGATGTTACACACAGAATTTGCCACAAAATGAAATGGATGCCACAGCTATGCCTCTACCAATCATTGTGTGAGAAAGCCACACACAACCATTTCCTAACCAAAAAGAGAAAAATGAAAGAAACAGAAGAAACCAAGAACACTTCCAACCTGAATATTCATCCTTTGTACAGCGAGATATGATGAAGCCCATTCCAAAAATATGCCAAACGAAGTCACGTTCACAGAAACATGACAAAAGTGCCTCGAAGCAACAAGGAGGCATGCCGCTTCACACAAAAATGGTTCAAGTTTTGTCATTTAAAACTGAAATGAACGGAGCACATTCGCCACCCGAATCCCATTGCCAATCTGATTGCATTGTGGGCATGCCGCAGTTCACTAAAATAAGGTACCTAGGTACCTACTGCAGGTAATTTCTTGAGTTTTGGTGGGATTCGTGGAATTTTATAGAAAGATGAAAGCTTGATTATCAGAAATTCATGAAGGCGAATAAAACCCACCAATTCAAAGAAAAGGTCCAGCAATGGCCTTTGGAGCACAATCAAGTCGTTTTCACGGGCACTTTCCCAAAATTGATGTTCTGTCCAATTTTGGACCTGGCTGTCTTACGTAAATATTTCTGTTGCAACCGGTTTAACCTGCTGCAGAGATGTCGGCAAACGATTGGCCTATCGAGGAACATGACCGAAAAACATGGCATTTGAGGGTCATTTGACCAGTTGACGCCAATAAAAATATAGGGGTCACAACTAGAAGCAAATAAGACTGCATGCCCTTGACCACATTGAATTGGACCACATTGAATTGGACCTGGGTGATGTGTGTTGGGCGTGGTTCAGAAATATGTGCAGAACAAGGGGCGTCATTTCAGGAAGTAGGTAGCGACAGCGCCTCCCAAGAAATGCCCCTCCCTGATATGTGTTTTTGACTTGCCCTGGTGGGAAATTTGGCCTCTGGAACACGAATAATGTACCTATCCAAAATGAACTCAAAATTTCAAAATTTCTTCAGATTTTGGGAAGCTACACTCCCAGACCCCACATCAGGGGCTCTGCCCCTTGGAACCCCACTGGAGTTTTCTCCAGATGCCAATTAGGTACTGGGAGTTTTTTCCCAAGGCCCCCTACTCGGTGCACCTGGATCCTTCGCTGAGAAATCCCCCTGTGAAATCCTGAAATGATCCCTGTGCAGAACAACCCCAAGGAAGCATCCTAGCACCCACCAACCCCGGAGAATGACCCTTAAAATTGGATCCGTTTGCCTTAATGATCCGGGTGGCCTTCTATGATCTGAAATTGGAAATGGCCCTGAAAATCAGCCATGGTGTGGAATATCACTCGGGAAACTCTTCTGGATCAGGATCTGCGGCCATTACCCATCCTAATTCCATGTTCTTCTCGTGAAAACCAATGCGGCGGATATGCCTATAGGCCTAGATTTGAGTTTTCAACTTGGATGAAAATTTTTCCAAAACGAAACGAATTAAAAAAAGAATTTACCCTCTCCAAACTTTTCTTTGGCCAGAAACGCCTGGGCCTATAGCAATGACATCTCGCTGCCAGAATTGTTGAGCAAACATGAACAACGGGACTGCCTACTGGGTGACACGTCAACATGCCTGCATACCTTAATTTGGTGTTGCAAATGTCAGGGATGTTTAGTTGGCCAACGGGTTGATCGTTGGCAGAAAAACATCAGACATGGCATTCCAAAAAACATTCTATGAAGTATTGCAAAAACACCGCAGAAAACAACAGAGCACAGGCCTTTTGCTTTTGGAGCAACCATCATACAACCTGAAATGCACGATTTGACAACTGAATTATTTTAACAGAGAATGCCTCCTTTCCCTCCGAGTCCTCTAGTTCGCATGTGAGTGATGTTGACCAAGTAATCTGCCTTGTTCATTGCTATGATTTCCTTATTGTAATTCATGCAGGATCAGTGAAGGCCCTAAAACCTCCAATTAATGAAAGGTTCTACCTTTTTTGTACATTGAGGGCCAAGGGGCCAAATGGTGTGCAATTGGGATGATTTCGACAACTAATGATAGGCCATACATTTTCTGCAACATTGCAGCACGTTGCCTGGGTGTTGCAAAAATAAGTCCAAAGAGCTTGGACCAAAATTGGACACAAAACTTTTTGGCCAAAATGAAAATAAAGGTAGCTCCCAAATGCCTTTTTGGGAACACAAGATGTTTTTTGGAATGTGAGAGGTTTTCAAGAGATCACCATAGGTGGGATGGAAACTTGGAGAACGAGATGCAGAAAGAAACCCCTCTTCTCCACAACCCCACGGTAACATCTCCGCCAACCAGTCCCCCCCAACTTCTGCCCCCCCCCACCAATGAAGGAACATCCAATTGTGCCAAATCTCCTTTTATTCGATAAGACAACATGGTTTTATTCCACCTGACATCTTTGACTTCCGATATTGCATTTTATTCCACCTGACAACTCGTGATTTCCGATAGTGGGAGTGTAGAATGCGCCATGGAGTTTCAACTGTCATCTGCTTAGTCGATTCATTAGTTGGCTTCGTCAACGGAGAGCGGGATGCCTCAGAAACGTCAGCTCCGCTGTCCAAAATTGGAGAACAAATCGTCAAGTGAGTTTCTTTCTGTGAGAGGTTTTATTGACAAAAATGGATTGCTCATTTTAAGCAGTTTTACTGGACACCGAAATAATCTGAAACCACCCAAATCTTTTAACACGACAGCAATTTTAGGACAGTGCGAGTTTCCTAATACAATGCAATCGGATTGCCGATGGGATTTTTTCACCAACATCAGTAACGATTTTTTCACCAACATCAGTAACAGCCATCTTGAAGCACCAGAAGTCATTTCCTGTCGAGGTTGTTGCTTCCGTGGTCAAGTTCCGAAAAATCAACACAAATGAACACTTTTTCTGCCTGTGTTGACATCAAAGCAGGAGGATGCACAAAACACCACTGGTACAGAAACAGCACGGATGTAGCTGGAGATGAAAACTGGAGATGCCAACAAAATACCTATGCCAAGAAGAATGCACTGGATTAGTGAACACGCTTTTAACAGGCCTGCAACAAGTCTATTTATCTGATCATTGCTGTTAAAAAAGGAAACAAGCGAGAGCAATAAATAAATACGGAAATAAGTGAGGTCAGGGCGTGATTTTCAGGGAAACCCCAGATGAAAAGTATTTCACACAAAAATATGTTTCTATCGACACCGACTTAACACATAAATTCAGTTATTACACGCTTATATCACCGAGCCTTATTTTACCACCCCCACCCATTGCACATCCCCCACAAATTGGGCTGGTTGTTACAGACAACCAGCACCGAAAGCACAATTCAGAACCGAAAATGAAGCCTAAATTTCAAAATTTCTTCAGCTTCTGGGGGGCTCTGCCCCCAGACCCCCCGCCAGGGGCTCTGCCCCCTTGGTGCCCTGCTGGGGCTCCACCCCAGAACCCCGATTACTGGGTGCTCCGGCCTCCAGACCCCCTGTCCGTGAAATGTTTTACGCCCCCCTAAGATCCGTGCTTTTGGGAATGTCTGGCCGCACGACAATGCCAAAGGCATGACTGTCTCTGCCCGAACCGGGGCGCTGAATTCTAAATAGAAACAAATCGCCAGAATTTTGACAGATATGACGCCATAAAACGCTCCTATGAATATGGATTCCCGAAGTGATTTCCCGCTGCAACCTGCGTGTTCGAGTTGGTCATGCACCTGATGCGTGGATAAGTTCGAATTGTGGCGGAATTATTTTGGAAAAATCATTTGAAAAATGCCGGAGTCGTTTTAGACACCAGTGTGTTGCACTACGCAGTGTGTTGATTCCGGGCAGAGGTAGGGTTAGGTTAGGTTCCATTAGATTGGTTTTAGATAGTTGGAGGCTAGTTCTAGCTTTGCAATTGTCTCCACCTGTCCCCGCCAATACAGCTACCTGGCATTTTGCCAGTGGCCTGTCAAGCATTTTGCTGGTTCATCTGCCTACTTTTGGGACAAATTCCCTCTCATTGTCGCCTGGGCCAATCCACTTTGATGCCAGTCAACACATTTATTTTTTGTGTTGTGCTTCATGCATTATTTCTTGTTCCATTGTTGTTTAATGTTTCTGGTTAAGTGTTCAATTTTTCTTAATCACATTGGTGTTATTTTTGTGACGTTATGATTCATTCAGAAATAAAATAAAAAGCAACACATACAGACCTACACGCAAACAAATTGGAGCCAGCATGGACATCGTTTTTAATCACAATGTTCGGGCTTGTTGTGGTGAGACATCGTTGTGCTTTGATCAGATCGATGTGCACCTATGTGTAGGTACATCTCTGTAAATCTGATCTTCTCGTGACCAGTCTGCTCTTCTGAGGTTCTGTGGCCTTGCTATGGCCTGTCAGTGCCTATTGAACGTTTGTCCATGATTTAATGTTAGGACTTCTGTCCTTTGTGAGTGGTTGCTTTTGTGCCTCAGTCGAGTTCACTGTAGTTGGTTGGCTGGCACACCCTTTTGTATCTTCTGAGCCCGAATAACTGGTTTTGCTCTTGTTATGTCAGTGCAATAATATGGTTTTCCCTGTATAATGACACCATGTAGCATTTGTTAAGCATTGTTTGTGTTTTTGAAATTGTCAATTGCTTGCATTTTTCTGGTGCATGTTCATATTGTTCCAGTTATTCGGTGCTGGTTGATACTGGCGATGATGGGGCCAAGGTTAACACACACACACTAGTCAACAACAAATAAACAAACTGGCCACTAACCGTTTGCAAAAAAAACTTGAAAATGGTGACGTTTCGCCCCCGCCAATGTGGGGGTTTATCAAGCAAAATGGGAACAGTGAGATCGCTGGTCTCCTTCACTGCTGCTCTGACACTGGATTGAGCTGAATGAAGATGCACTGGAATGGTTGTTGATGTGGGCTTGTGTTTTCTGGAGGGAGGAAGTGGGGTTGCAGTCGGTATTCTGGTGCTGAATTGGAAGTGGAGATAGGAGGAGGCGGGTGGTTGCTTGTGGGGTCAGTGAAGAATTCGTTGGAGTTCAGGGAAAAATCTTCTGTTGGGATCTGGAGTGGGAGGGACGCGAAGTTAAGATTTTGGGTGGGGGTGGTGGGGGTCGTGAGTCTGATCTGATAGTCTGTTGCCAGAAAAACATTGTTCCCAAGTCATCATTCATGGCTTGTTGGTCTGAGATGATGTTGCAGGACTCTCATTCGAGTTTTGTCACAGTTGCGTTGATTTGGGCAGCGTTGAAATTTGTGGCACGGCCGGTTGTGATAGGTAGCGTGGCGGGAGAGGTCAGTGGTGAGGCGACTGATTTGGATGTCGGCTCTGCGTTGCTTTTGCTTGACTGAGCCCCACCAGACATTCCCAAAGGCAAGGGTCTTAGGGGGGGGTAAGACATTTCACGGAAGGGGGAGTCTGGGGGGCAGCCCCCCAGAAGCTGAAGAATTTTTGAAGTTTAGGCTTGATTTTCGGTGCTGAATTTGTGATCTTGAGGCCAAAATGATGCCGGAGATGGTCGCAGTCCCTTTCTTGTCTTTTTGAGTTCTTCTTATTCAATTTGGAAATACCCTGACTTATCCCATTTTGTGGAAATTCCCTGACTGTTCCAGAAATAAAAAAATTCCCGACAATTCCAGGTTTTCCAGAATGGTGGGTACCCTTTGGCTCAAAAAACTGAGAATGAATTTGTTGTAAAATTCATGAATTGAAGGTCAGGGCCCCCCGGATGCTCGAGGCCAGGGGGGCCCTGGGCTTCGGGCATCCGGGGGCGGCTGGCCTTCCTTTGGCCAGGGGGACCCCCCAACCCCTCCCCCGATGGGAATGCTCCTGAAATTGATCATGGACGTGATTTTTTTTGAAGGTCCCCTCTCGCCTTTGGCCAAATGGAACCTAGCAAGGGTCCCCGGGCTCCAACCAGGGGTGGGCCCTGGCCTTTGGCCAGGGGGGGTATGGCTGGCCTTCGGCCAGGGGGTAACCCCCCTACCCCCCCTACGGGAATGCCTGAGCCCCAGGCTGGTGAGAGCGAAACATCGCCATTTGCAGGTTATTTAGGAATGGTTAGCGGCCAGTCTGTTTCTTTGTTGTTGACATGTTTCCCATTCGTGGTGCCCGGGCACTGATGGTTTTAGATGCCAAAAACATGTTTTAAATGTGGAACGCACCGGTTAAAATTCTGGCGATTTGTTTTAGTGGGGCCGCTTTGTGTGGCAAAGAGCCGGAATCGTGCAATTTGTTAAAATTAAATGGAATTTTGCAGGGATGTTCTGTGATGATGCAAAAACCTGAAATAGTTATGGAACCCCTCTGGGTCAGGATGCAGTGCAGGATGATCCCGTATTCTGTCGTGGTTGTGCGAAACTTTTGGCCTTTCAGGGTTTTGTCGAAATCTGGGGGGTGTCTTCCACACTATGCATTATTCCCAGCAGGGCTTAACATGAGAAGTAAAAAGGGCCGGAGCTCCCTTTTCGGAAAAGGGACTAAGCATATTCGAAAAAAGGGACCAACAGTCAGGGGTGTCATTCCAGAATTTCGCAGGGGGGCCTTTTTCGGGGAAGCAACGCACAGACCCAGTCGCGGGTCTGTGTTGGAGCCCCGGCGGGGTTCCAAGAGGCAAAGGTCCTAGTGGGTGGTTGTGATATCACCAAAGAAGCAGGCATAGAATCGACGGACATTAAAAAAATGGGTTTAACACTCAGAAAGGATGGAGGCCAAGTGTGCAAAAAGGGACCTGTCTCAGCGCCAGCATTTCAGCGATGTCAGACAAAAAAGGACTGCCGGAGCTCAGCTCCTGCAGCTGCAGGGACGGCCGGAGCTCAGCTCCGGTGCGCTCCGGCACACTTTAAGCACTGATTCCCAGGCATTCCCATAGGGGGTTGCCCCCCTGGCAGAAGGCCAGCCACTTCCCATTCAGCAATTTGAACCTCCAGTTTAATTGCCATTTGGAGGCCATTGATAGACTGGTAGCTGGGTGATTTGATCTAAGGTTTTGGAAGATGAAACGTGATGGCAGGCCGTTTCACGTGGAATGATACCTATGTATTCCCACAAGTTGCCTCCCATCATATGGTGTCTCAAATGCGAAAAGGGAATGCACCAAGGCAAAGTGTATCCACTGTGGAAAATAAAATGTACCTAAATGCACAGGGGTATATTCCAATTTCCACGATTCGTTCGGTTTGCAAAAAATCTCGATTGTACCTGATTTGTGGTCTCAAAATTTGTAAAATTTGCGATTGCATAGAATATGGTCCCTTGTGCCTTGCTTTTAGCATTTTTCTGTTTAATTTGCATTTTTAAAACATTAAACAGAAAAAGTCTGGTTACAAACAGCGCCGGAAATCATAAATTTATGACAAAATTCAAAGCTCTTCGTACCGGCGCATTTCCACTGTGACACCGCATCCCGCACGTCATAAATTTGACGAAGAAAGAAAATCATGAATAATTGACCGGTCGTATTTTTGGCGGGAATAGGATAATCGAAATTTCCGAACGTCGGAAATTTGTGACTGAAAATTCTTGTCGTCGGAGATTTCTCATTACAGCTCACTTGTTCATCCACTTCATTCCAGAGGTGCGAAAACAGAAAAAACTTGGTTAGTTTGAATGAAGCCCACCCAATTTAACCCGTGCTGCTTTCTGCTGTATTGATGGTGCACCTATGTGGGTGTAGGGGAGTTGTCTTGGCTCTTCAAATTCCCCTTTAGATCGCCATATCGCGCGACGGGATTGCATTCTTGCATCGGCAGCAGCAACATAAACACTGCAGCAAAATGTTATTCTGAGATGAATGCGTTTAAGATTGAGGTTTCGTGTGCAACCGTGGGCAAAACTGAAAAACCCCATATTTTTGTTTTGTTTTTTTTTCCAGTTTTTTTATTGAATTTGGAATAGTCATTGTAGTGAATTGATGATAGCCAAACAATATTGTTTTTGTGTTAGGAGTGAGGGAATATTCCCAAAATTCCGGAATATTCCCGTCCCTCTGGGAAAGTTCCCGAGGGAATATTCCCAAAATTCCCGGGAATTTTCAATGAAATTCCCGGGAATATTTCCAGTCTCATATTGATTTTTCTGCCTGTTTTTAACTTTGAAAAGTTTCCAAGGGAATATTCCCAAAATTCCCCAAAATCCCTGGGAATTTTGATTCAAAATTTCCCGCAAAATTCTTGCATTTGAATATTTCAAATTAAATTTTTTTTTTTTGAAAATTCCCAGTACCTAAATTTCCCATTAAAAATTTTTTTTGAAAATTCATTTGAAAATTCATTAAAATTTTGAAAATTCCCATGAAATTTTTTTGAGTGTTTCACATAGGCCTATTTCACATTAAAAAAAGCCTATAGGAACCAAGGTAATCACGGCGAGTCCAAGTCTGGTTTTGGTTTTCTCATCTGCTTTAGACTTTTTGTCTCCAGAGCAGGCAGCATTAGGCATAAAAGGGGAACCAAAGGGGTTGGACTTTGATAAGTGCATTTTCTGCTATGAAGGGGTGAGGGTGGCTGCTCTCCTAAAATTTAATTGTTGTGGGCTTGCTCTCCCCATTGAGCCATTTTGCTGTCTACCTTCAAGCCAAGGCTGTGAATGTGAAGCTATGCTTTTGCCATAAATCTGGTGAAATTGTACCCTAGATTACCCCAAGAGTAAAAAAACCAACTTCCATCTACTTCTTTACGACTGTTGAACATTATGCAATACCTGCACATCTTTGCAGCACTAGGTAATTAAATTCTACATGAAAATTCTACATTCTCGATGTAAATTTGCCAGCTGACAATTTAAGTTTTTTACATACCTGATCTTTGTCACTTTGAAAAAAAAATGAAAAATGGGAACAAATTCTTTTTGTTGGGCCAAAGCGTATAGGTGCAACTTCCCTTTGTATCTTTTGGGGTGCAGGTTTGTCCCAGTCCGTCCACGCAGTTCCAACGCGAGCAATCGGCAGGCAATTTCAGCACAAGATTTTGTCAGTAAAAGCTGCCAAAACCAGGCATGAACCTGCAGTCGCGAACCCTTGATGATACCATCATGCTCGTCAAGAAGGAGCAAATGTTTTTTAAGTTTTTGCCAAGTCTCTGAGTCGGGAGCAGCCCCACATGATGATTTCAAAGGAACAAAACTGCTCACTGTTGACGAACTCTGCTAAGTAGGTACCTAAATGTGAAGTATGATTTTTCGAATAGAAAATTAGTTCGAAAGAAAGGAAAAATGGAATGTAAAAAAGCCATTCGCAAACTGGCCAGGAATAACCGGGTTTAAAAATCCCCAAAAATTTACTCTAAAAATACGCCGCCCTAGATTCGCCCTTTCGCGTCGTAATTACCCTAGAAAATGATATAGGCCAACTACAGAATTCACAGCCCGGCTGACTTTAACCATATTAATCATCAACATTTTGCTGCTTTCGTGCATTTTGCATTTTCACGCCAGCCTGAACCTATCTGGTCTGGCGATGATGGCGAAATGACCAGGCCAGGCTTAACCAATATGCAAACTATGTACTTGCATTGGGGCCCGAGACCGGAGGGGCCCCGTTCGTCGGACCTTTTTTTAGGCGTTTCCAATTTTTTGCATTTTTTACAGGAACAGTTATTTGGGACACAATTCTTGTTCGTTTTGATAAAACCAACATCACTCTTCAATCTGCTACTCTGGATCCAGGGGTGGCAATAAAGTTGTATGAATCACTGCTTGATTTCTTGCAATGTCTGCGAAGCGATGAAATGTTTGACAAATTTGAGCTTTGTGCCAAAGTTCTCACAGGCAGCGAGTCAAAATACAGAGAGGAGCAGTGCAGACCAAAGAAGCAGCTCAAGTTTTTTGACGAACATGAAACCCCCGAAATTGATCTCTCTGGCAGAGATAAGTTCAAGGTTAACACCTTCTTTTCAATAATTGATGTTTTTAATTTTTTACTCATGCATTTGGTAGAAATTAAAGTGCCAAATTGCAACGGAGCTTTCTAGAGGTGTCAGATTTTGACATCAGTGATGAAAGAGGATCTTTTATTTCTACAGCATGGAGTTTTTGCTAAAATCTCAAGAATGGAAATTTTTCACATGTATGGGTAATCTTTTTCCGCCGCCAGTATACCTGTGCAATTTTGCTACGAATTGCTCAGGTGAACGCTCATTTTCAACTTTAAAAAGGGTCAAGAATGAACTGCGTTCCACAAGTTCTCAGCATCGGGTGTCAGCTCACTTTTGTGTATTGAAAGTGATTTATTCAATAGCATTTCTTTTGAAGACCTGATTGCTGAATTTGCAAGTGTGAAATCAAGGAAGAAGCCAATATAAATTGTCAATATTGTGTGTAAAACTGCAGCAAGTTGTCCCTCCTAGTTCCTTGTGCAATGTGCAAGGATTTTTCTCAAAACGTCGGGGAAAGTTGCACGTACTTGCAAGAAAATCAGGGCAGTAGTTTAAGGTTGCATATGTTCCCAGGTCCCCAAGCGGGCGGGTTTCGCCAACACAGGACACGAACAAAGCCAAAACTTCTCAGGGGACAAACAATAGTGGACTTTTTGAATCAACCCCTGTATCAGTCATTACTTTGAATAAAGATTATCAGATAGAAAACAGGGGCCCAAAATTTTGAAGTGCATAGGGCCCTGCGGAACCTTAATCCGGGCCTGGAAATGACTCATATGGAAACTGCAAAATGTGATAATCTTGTTCAATAACCACGAACTACTTGAGTTTGAAAAAATTGAAGTTCCCACAGGAAAATCATAAAGTACATGGGAATATTCCAAAAATTCCCAGTGATATTTTCAAAATTTGAATTTTCCCAGGAATATTCCCAAAATTTCTGGTAATGATTCAAAAATTCCCGGGAATATTCCCAAAATTCCCAGGAATATTCCCAAAATTCCCAGGAATATTCCCAAAATTCCCGGGAATATTCCCAAAATTCCAGGGAATATTCCCAAAATTCCCAATGAGGGAATATTCCCGGGAATATTCCCAAAATTCCCGGGAATTTTCGTTTGTTCCCAAAATTCCCGAAAAAGGAATATTCCCTCAAAAGTAAATTCCCGGGAATTTACGAACACTAATTGTTTTGTTGACATTTACCTTGTCTTTTCCTTTTCACGGGAAAACCAGGAAGCAGAGGGCGAGGTGGCATTCTATGTAATTGTGTGGGCTGTTACGTTAGTTATTAACAATACGAAATCAAACATTTACACAAACTAAAGAAAACCACAAGTTCTTGTCTAGACAAGAGGAGACAGAGGCCATATATCTCATTGCAACTCAACCTCAATCAAATCAATAGCCAATTCATCATATACCTATTATATTTGTGCTTACAAATTTTGATTTCTATGCGCAACGCAATGAATGCCAGTCATCTGCCGACTGCCAATAGTTAGTGCCATTGTTGTGAAATGTGAATCTACCTGCTGAATTAGCTTTTGAGTCAGATCTGAGCTGACTGCTGAGGCTGAGCTGCAATGAACGAGTAATAATATGGCCAATCCTGAGAGACTACCAGTCCAGTTACATTAGTTACAATCCACCAGGCAGCTGGCAGAGGCGATCACTCACACTCAGACTGATGTGAATGATGTCTGATCTGGTTCATCTGGTTGGTGACAACTTTTTGTTTTTGGTATACCTAATCGGAGAATAGAGAGAGAAAATTAGTCAGTCACAGAACCAAAAAAATCACTGGACTCGAATCAGGAATCAGTCAAATCCGAATCGAATAGTTTCGAATCAAATCCCTATTTATCTGACTAACTTTTGAATCTCGAATCATTCTCGTTTTCAATTTTTGAACCATGTTTTTTTTCTAATTCTTGAAACCTTCCTAATCAAGAAATATTTGACTTTTTCGAAGTGAATCCTCGAACCGGATCAAGATTTGCACAGCCCCTGCCCAGGTAAAAATGAAAAATCCGAAAAACCTGGGAAAAACCCAGTTTAAACCAGAAAAACCCACTGGGCTGGGCAAAATTAAAAAACGCTGGGTTTTTGCGAACCCTGCACAAGAGAAAAGGAAACTGAAAAATGCCATTTTCAACACATGTATACTGGCGGCGGAATTAATGTACTCATATACCAATGTAAAAAATTACGACTGTTCAGATTTTAGCAAAAACTCCATGCTGCAGAAATTAAAGATCCTCTTTTATAACCGAGGTCAAAATCTGACAGCTCCAAAAAGCTCTGATTAAACCTGGTGCTTTAATTTCTACCGCCTGCATACGCGTAAAAAAGAAAGAAAAAAAAGTTTCGGCAACAGTCAGATGGAAAAACACATGTATGAGCATTAATTCCGCCACTACTTTCCAGCCGTCTAAGATGCAGGCTGTTGATAATGTAAAAGCGGACAGAAAAAAAATACTGTAGGATTATAATGGGTTGTCCCAGACCCACCTGCATTTAAAATGCCAGTGGCAGAGATCATTGTCTCCAATAACCTCCATTTAGCAGGGGCAATTGGAGATAAGTGGCGTAATTGTCGACAGGCCAATCCTGCACAGCAGACTGAAAAATTATGCAGAATACTTTGAAAAAGTAGAAAGCTTCAGTGGCAGAGAGCATTTACTTTTAGAATACTTTTGGCTTCCTTTTCTTTGGGTTCTTAAATTGAGAAATCCTTAGCATTTTGACAATCCTTGTTTGTGATTTTGGCAATTTTACCAAAGACGTGGATTAGTGATTCGCTGAACTGTCATGCTTCAGTAACTGATCAAAATTTACTTGCATTAATGGGTTTGTTGCATATGTTTTTTTT
The DNA here is from genome assembly GCA_030068105.1 of Sinentomon sp. SZTP_YWyxl. Lineage (NCBI taxonomy): Eukaryota > Metazoa > Arthropoda > Protura > Sinentomata > Sinentomidae > Sinentomon > Sinentomon sp. SZTP_YWyxl. The sequence continues at coordinate 30,910 of JASGXE010015025.1, forward strand.
TTTCTGAATTTTTATTTTCTCAAGTTCCCAATTTATTGCCAATTTCAACAAGATCACATTGTAGGACATTGTTTTAATTTGTCACGACAGTGTTTGAGAAGCATTCATGCAGACAAGACACAACAAAATGTTGAAATTATCAATAACCAAAACTTACAGTTGGGCGTAGTCCATGCATCAGCCACCCATCTTGTCGGAGGGTCGAGACACAGGTTATCCAAACCATTAACAGTCCAGAGTATTCACTCGGACATTTTACAAGTACCATCACAAAAATCACAGATTTGACATGAACATAGACCCTAAAATGGAATAGTGGGTAAGTGTTGCAGGAGCAGCACAACCACAAGTTTCGGTTAAAGAAAAAAATGAGACAAACATGAGTAATTTGACATGTAAATGGGAAATGCGAAGTAGGCATATAGCATAATAGTATCAGCCCACCGCCAACCAGCCAACTAGCAGAAACATTGTTCTAGATTTATGCTGGCTGGTTGGCAGTGAAGGCTACATTGTATAACCACTCAAGCTCCTCAATCACATTCAGATAGGTATCAGACTACTTTTGCCAACAAATAGGACAAAAGTGAATTCAATGTGGCATGTGCACCATCCATGTCAGAATAAAATGACGTCAGAATAAAATGACGACGCAAAAATGGATAATGTTTCACATCATCCATGACAGATGTGCAGAGCTTGAGTGGCTTAAGAAAATGGAATAGGAGGCCTGTTTTGAGAAAAACTTAACCTAGTTGATTTAACCTAAAAAACTTTTGGTAGGTACCTACCTACCACCAAGGAGGCAATTGTAACGACAAGAGACCACAGGGGAAAATAAAACAGCTTTTGGACTTTCAGAAGCTCAAGGTACCTACCAAATGTTTGAGATCACCAACCTCAGGTTATTTAGTTCCAGCAGCACATGTGCTCCTCTAATGCTGCTTGCAGTAGGTATAGGACACCCGTTTCTTCTCCTGAGCTCAATTCCTCACCAAATAATATGAATATTGCCTGTGGGTATATATATCTGCTATTGGATCGGCACCAAAAGGCGAATTACCTACACCTACCAATAAAATTAGCTTCACGTCTCTTTAAATTCAGACTGATATCATCATCGGTGCCTAAGCTGATCTCGTACCTAATTTTATTTCATTGGTAACAATATAAAAGGAAACCAGATTATCAAAAAGGAAATTCATAAAACTCTCTGGCCAGAGTGGGACAAACAAGAACACACTAAAACCTTACCTACAACTAAAATGATGCGGCAAACCAGAAATAAAATATTGCACAGGAAGAAAGGTTACAAAAGGTGTAAATAAATATCACAGATGAAATATCACTTGAAGAATAGGAATCACAGTTCATGGAATAGGTATCACAGTTCATGGGGCACAAGGCACCCTTTCTTTATGACTAGAGACTTCTTTCTGTAAATCAAGACTAAAGACCTGGTGGAAGTGAAATCATCTGTAGGCACTTCAGACATTGTGAAGAGTAGTTTTGTTTGTGAGGATCAATAGGCCTTTCAGGCAAGCCGGCAGTACCTATCTTGAGATTTCTCAGCTGGTCAAACAAGTGGACATGCTTCAATACCGGAGCAAACCATAATCACTAGCCACAACAGGATTTTTGAGCTGCCGGAGCTTGCTTTAAAGTCTTCCAAGGCTAGGGTTCTCCAGGAAACAATGTTCCACCCCAATTTGAATGAAAACCCAACCCGTCCCTCCTAAAAAGAGGAGAAAGAGAAGATTGGTTACTGTATGAGGGAGGGGATTAAGTAGGCCTAAACCTGCCTGAAAAGGGAGTGATCCTACCTAACAAAGAGAATGCAGCATGGGAACGTTACATGCCCCCCCCCAAACTTGACAATGCACCACCGTGCATGATGAAGAAAAAAAACTTTTTCTTTCTTCATGCTACAACCACACAAAACCAAATGAAAAGAATAAAACAAAAGGAAAGGAAAACAAGAACCGGGAAATGGGCTCCAGCCTACTTTCAGACCCAAACCAGCACCAGTAGCCAGCATCACCCCTGCAAGTCACAATTTCCACTCATAAACGAGCGGCTTTGCAGAGGCAACACCAACCAACACCCAGAGCCAGCTTAGACCCTTGAGCAGGGCCCCATTTCCACCATGGCGACACCTCACACGTATTAGGTTGGGTACCAACCTGCACCATGGTACACAAAATTGATCTGTACATAAACAGACAAAAACAAAACCCAACCTAAAGCAAAAACAAAAGTATGCAGACAATCACCAAAAAAATGGATCTACTTTGCATCATCTCTCCATGACCAATCAGCTACTATCCTCTGCACCAAGTCCACAACCACTGACGGAAAATCCTGCCCATCATATAAAGAATCACTCAACATCAATGTAGCTGCAATGACCTCTTCCATGGTATGCCCGCCCATGTATTACCTCACTCAACATCTCTTCTGAAAACGTGGCAAAAGGATATAAAATCTTAAAAACTTGACCATTCGAAACCTGAGTACATGGAAAACGATTCTCCCAAAACATATTCAACAAATGACGAGCAATACTGCAATAATCCTCATACGAGCAAGACAAGGCCAAAACCAAAACCAGATGAGCAAAACTAATAATCCAAGCAGACCTATGGCGAGAAACTTTATTCCTCTCAAATTGAAATACTTGAGCGAAACCATCATACATGTTGAGATCAGAATCAACATCCACCAGAGCCACAAAAACACTGTCTGAATGAACCTCACAAACTTTATCCTGACAACCCTGTTTCTTTGAAACCCGATAGTTCAATGCTTCAGGAGAAACAACTCGACTGAAATAGTCAACTAAAACATTCTGCTTGCCTGGACAATGCTTCAACACCATGTCATATGAAGAGAGTTTTATCGCCCATCTACCTATTTTCCCTCTCAATGTTTTGAATGAATGAAGATATGTGACTGCCGTATTATCCGTGTAGACCTCAAATTGCTCATCCTGAAGAAAGGTATGGAACTTCTCAATTGCCATAACCACAGCATATAACTCACTCACAGTTGACGGCCAATTCCTCTGATATCCTTTCAAGCACTTGCTATAAAAGGCCACTGGATACTCCTTCCCAAGATTATCCACCTGGCTCAGCATAGCTGCTATGGCTACTGACGACGCATCAGTTGTGAGTCTGTACTTGCGACCTGAAACCGGGATGTACAAGGCAATTTGTTCTGCTAGAACCTTCTTCAACGCATCAAACGATATTTGTGCTTCTGAATTCCATCTGAATTTCTTTGGTGTGGATCCTCTTCTCAATTGATTCAATGGTTCCATAAGATCTGAGGCACAAGGTATATGCTTGACAAAAAAACCGACAGCCCCCAAAAAACTCTGCAACTTCTTCACAGTATCCGGAACCGGGATGCTCAAGATAGCCCGCACTTTCTCAGGATTTGGAGTGATCTTCCCCCCAGAAATAATGTGTCCAAGATATTCGACACGTTTAGTGGCAATGTGACATTTCTTGTTCAATGACACACCACTCTCCTGCAAGGCAAATAATACTTGAGCCAAATGCAACCTGTGTTCCTCAAGATTCTTGCTGAAAATGATTATGTCGTCAATAAAAGCCACCGCATAATGTCTGTGTGGATGCAAAATCTTATTGATTGCTGCTTGGAAAACCGGAGAACTATTCTTCAAACCCTGCATCATCCTCAATGGAGAGTACTGACCAAATGGCGTCACAAAAGAACACATATCCCTTGTTGCCTGATCCTTGATGGGTATGTTGTAAAAACTGTCTGATATGTCCAAAAGTGAAAATACCTCAGATCCAGAGAACATCCTAAAAATGGACTCCGGCCTGCGAAGTGGTGAACAAATCGACACTGTCTGCTTATTTAACTTCTTATAATTGATGGTAAGCCTATATTTCCCTGGTTCCTTCTTCTTCACAAGAATGACCGGAGCTGCAAATGAAGATTGACTGGGTGCAATGAGATTTTGATCAAGTAATTTCTGAACAATTTGTTCCAAAACCTCCTCTTGCTGAGGGCTCATTGGATATGGTGCAAGCCTGATTGGATCATCCCTCACAAGTTGTATCTTGAATTCGCTGTCCTGAATGCACCCAATCTCTGGCCTGAACAGAATGGAGTGCTGCTCCAAAATGCGCTTGAAACCTGACAGTTCCTCAACAGACAAAGCATCCCCAAACCTGACATCCTGAAGAGTGTCACTGTACATCTCAACCTCCCGCAGATATGATGTGTCTGAATCAATTGTGATGGCAGCCCACAAATCCTTGGCATCAAAATCCAATGACTCCTTTCCACATCCTTTCTCAACTCCATTTGTCTGTATCATGTGGCATATGTTCTCCTCCTGTTCCCGTGACAAATAAAGCAAATCGTAGCTCTTCCCTTCAACCGTATACATCTCTTTCTCAAAGTCCAGGACAATCTGAAAATGTCTTATGATGTTCAAACCAACAATGAATCTAGCTGAAAGTTGATCCAAAACAAAAAATGTGAAGCCTGCTCTCACTCCATGCAGAGCCAATGACAACTGGATACAACCCCTATATTGACATTCTTGTTTGGTAAAACTAGCAAGACTCAATCTGGATTGTTGAAGAGGAAGATGACCAAAATACTTTTGATAAATATCATATCGCATTAAAGAAACTGGACTACCTGTGTCTACCAGAGCAGGCAAAGATATGCTACCAAAATGAAGTGGTAGCATAGGATATCCCCTTTGACTATTCTTTCCATCAATACCTACATGTTTGCTTTGCATCTCATCACATCCAATACCTTCAGATTCCCCAATAACAGATTCCACATGACAGGCTTCATCCACTTCCCCATTATCGACCTGTGGAATCATGCTGGCTCCGTTAATGACCCTATCATCCTCCAACTCCTCTTCACGCCGATCACATTGTTTAACCACCAGATTAACTTTAACACACTCTCTCATTGTCTCTGGCTCCCTGGTCTTCAAAGGATCATCTGCATATGACACATCTATTATTGTGGTTCCCAAATCTTCAATCTTATCCACTTTCTCATGTACTCCACCAGATTTATCAGTTTTACCAACAATTTCCTCAGTCTCATCTTGAACAGGCTTTGCTTCCACAGCAACATGAATATCACCAAATGGCTTCTGGTACGATGCAAAAAGTATTGGCTTCCGTGAAATTTTATCCTGAACATCTGGACATCCTTCCTTCCCCAGAACATTCCTCTTTTGACAATTCAACTTCGGCTTCCTGAGATCCAGTTCACTTTGACAAGACATGCAATGCCTCCACAAATGTTGGTAATAGGCTTCCCAATTCTTCTCTTTGATGTAAGAATTAACTACCGTAATAGAGTAGGCTTTCGATTGTACCTTATCATTCCTTGGAGCTGAGCTACCTACTGTTCCCAGCCCCAACTTGAGTTTCCCTGACTCTGATTTTGGTTGTGGCAAGTTCGCGTAGGTTGAACTCCCACCATGTTGACCTTGGCCGCGGACTGACATTCAAAAAGCTACGTCTGTCCTGCCAACTTTGCTGCTGGCCATACCTGTTCCCATGTGCCTGGTGATTGTTTCCACCGAAACTCCTGAAATGTCCATCACTTTGTCTCCCTAAGTTTCATAACTACCAACTCGCCCAGAATTCCAATTAGGCCTACTGTGCTGCCATAGTCTGTTGTCCCCATAACCATTATTCTGCGACCTGTCCGGTCTGCAATTTTTCCAACCTCCTTCACAGCTTTGGGATGACCTGTTTGCACCAGCGGCCCCAGCAGTCACTTCTCGAGTCGTTCTGACATCTGCCCACAGTACCTTGCACCAAATCCTGTACCCTAGCAACCTGGGGATTATAGGACACCATGTTGCCAATGGACCTATCTTCAGCTGCTTTAACCTCCATGATGAAATGTGCTAAAGAATCAAAGTGAGAGCGAGAGACAAATGACCTGAGCCTACGATTGCATCTCTGCAGAACCTGAGCAATGATAGCCTGTTCATCCATTTGGTTGAGTGCCAGATCAGCAAGAGTGGCAACTCTTATGGTGAAATCCACTGCATTTTCACATGAATCTTGCTCCAGATTGTGCCACATGGTATTGATTTGGGACAAGTAATCAGTGGATATGAAAGTTTTGAGGAAGATGGATTTGAAATGAGCAAAGGAGATGATGGTATTTCTAATGAGATTGTACCAAGTTAAAGCACCACCCTTCAACAAGTAACGTAGATTATCCAGAAACTCCTTATCAGAAACCTCATGAGAAATTTTCAGCTGACCACAGGCTTCTATGAATGCAATTGGGTTTGCATCAGGTTTGCCATCAAAACACGGTGGCTGAATTTTTAACTCCTTCCTCAACTTCGAGGTAAGGCTACAAAGCACAGGTGCTTCCACATCACCCGATCGTGTTGGAACTGTTGTGTCCTGATGCTCGACGGTGTAAATTCCTCCTTCTTCAGCATGCCTATCCAACCTCTTTGCAACCATTTGAAGTTTGCTATCCACCTCTGCATCCCTGGCCACCACATGAGCTGACAGCCTACTCATGGCATCAATTAAACTGTCCAGCTTCCCTTGAGATGACACATCTCCAACAATCTCCTGTGCAGCCCCACTACCAAAATTTGATCCTGTAAACTCAACGTTATTGCCATTGAAATCCATTGTTGTTGTCACCCACCAAATCACTGTGTGTCCAATAGGGTCGAAGCCTCTCTGTAATTCACCCTTGGAATGGCTCGAAGAACCGGTAAAACCATGAACAGCGGTGCAAAGTCAAGTTATTGAATAACCGACAAACATGTCAAAACTTTCCTAACCCTTTGCCTGACGAATAAGTAGTCCCCAAAATTATGTCACACAATTAGGAACTACCGAAATGAATGAGGTCAACCTGACCTGCTCTTTTACCCCTCTACAAGACTTTTTCAAAACAAATTGAAGCTGATGCAAGAACAAAGGTAGGTGATCTCAACAATCAAGTACCCATTGCATTTGAAAGTCCCCTATTTCACACCTTTTACGTTGGGCGCCATGTAACGACAAGAGACCACAGGGGAAAATAAAACAGCTTTTGGACTTTCAGAAGCTCAAGGTACCTACCAAATGTTTGAGATCACCAACCTCAGGTTATTTAGTTCCAGCAGCACATGTGCTCCTCTAATGCTGCTTGCAGTAGGTATAGGACACCCGTTTCTTCTCCTGAGCTCAATTCCTCACCAAATAATATGAATATTGCCTGTGGGTATATATATCTGCTATTGGATCGGCACCAAAAGGCGAATTACCTACACCTACCAATAAAATTAGCATCAAGTCTCTTTAAATTCAGACTGATATCATCATCGGTGCCTAAGCTGATCTCGTACCTAATTTTATTTCATTGGTAACAATAGAAAAGGAAACCAGATTATCAAAAAGGAAATTCATAAAACTCTCTGGCCAGAGTGGGACAAACAAGAACACACTAAAACCTTACCTACAACTAAAATGATGCGGCAAACCAGAAATAAAATATTGCACAGGAAGAAAGGTTACAAAAGGTGTAAATAAATATCACAGATGAAATATCACTTGAAGAATAGGAATCACAGTTCATGGAATAGGTATCACAGTTCATGGCACAAGCACTTTCTTTATGACTAGAGACTTCTTTCTGTAAATCAAGACTAAAGACCTGGTGGAAGTGAAATCATCTGTAGGCACTTCAGACATTGTGAAAGTAGTTTTGTTTGTGAGGATCAATAGGCCTTTCAGGCAAGCCGGCAGTACCTATCTTGAGATTTCTCAGCTGGTCAAACAAGTGGACATGCTTCAATACCGGAGCAAACCATAATCACTGGCCACAACAGGATTTTTGAGCTGCCGGAGCTTGCTTTAAAGTCTTCCAAGGCTAGGGTTCTCCAGGAAACAATGTTCCACCCCAATTTGAATGAAAACCCAACCCGTCCCTCCTAAAAAGAGGAGAAAGAGAAGATTGGTTACTGTATGAGGGAGGGGATTAAGTAGGCCTAAACCTGCCTGAAAAGGGAGTGATCCTACCTAACAAAGAGAATGCAGCATGGGAACGTTACACAATGAAAAACGTATTTCGGATAAGAAGTGAGAAACTGAAATAGGTAGGCATGTAATTTTTTTTTTAGTTTTTTATCTGAATATATACAGAGTAGGTAGGTACTCAACCTTCAGACTTTACCTAGGAAGCAATGAAAAATTTATCTCGAATAAGAAGGGGGAGAACTGAAGTAGGTATTTTTTAAGTTTATATCTGAATACATGCACAGTGTGGGACTTTCTTATCTCAATAGGGATACTGTTCCACATTTTAATTCCTCTGTGGAAAAAAGAATGTTTCCCATAGGATGTAGAATATCTCAGCTGATACAGCTCCTGGTTTTTCGAAGATCTGGAAGTATGGGCAGGGTGAGATATGTAATGGAGTTTGCCTGGGGGCTGTGGTGTCAGCCCAGTGAGCATTTTATACATCTTTATGGAAATGCAGTAATAAATTAAATTATAAACTGGAAGGATGTCCATTGCAACAAACAACGGATAGGATTTTGCAAAGCGTGAATTACCGGTCATAATCCTAACAAATGCTTTTTACTTAACTGACAACTTGTCCAGTTCAGTTGCAATAGCACTGCACCAGCCCTCAATGCCATATGTGATTTTTGGCTCAACAATACCATAGTACAAGTTACGCAGATAATGCCTTGGCAAAAATTAGCTAGCTTTAAAAAACATATATATGAGGGAGGTCAACTGACCCAATAGAATGGATATATGCTTGGTCCAAGTTAATTTCGTATCAAATGTAATTCCTAGAAACTTGTAGTCAGTAATACATTGGTATGTTACATCTCCTACCTCCATCCGAAGATGCTGCTGGTCAATATTGATATATATTGAATGATAAAGTGCAAAGTTAGTCTTTGATAAGTTCACAACGAAGCCATTTAAGTCCATCCATTTCCTAACCAAGCTCACGTCTTGTTGAACTTGGACACATAACTCTGGTACCAATAGTTTGGACAGTCCCTTAGGTGTGAAGGGCGCAAAAAATTTGCTTGGGACGAGCCAAGTGCACACGCGGCAAACCGAAAAGGGAAAGAGAACCAAGACAGCATTCATTTCAAAGCGATTTGCTTGAGACGAGCCAAGCGGCGGACTGAGAACACACGCAAGCCAGAGCAGCTCATGCAATGCAAGTTTTTCTGTGTTCAGTTTCTGGGAAAAACTGCCGCTTGTTTTCATTTGTTGCTTTCATTGTCTGCCGTGTTTTCTTCCTTTGTCGGCACGCATGCTTTTGCTGCCTCCCTCCACAAGCCTGCAGTTCGCCTCATGACTTCTTTTTGTGAGGCAGATTTTTCCAGCTTTTTCCTGTGGACAACATGGATGGGCGGGCGCACCGCGCATGTTGCACTTTGAGCCTCCGCGGCACCTTTTTTGAAGGCGGTTGAGCTTCTGTGACTTGGTGAAAATTTCGGCGAGGATCAGCCGGCGCATGTTTTTTCCGAGAACCACAAAAAAGAAGTCTCATTCTCGTTTTCCGTTCACTTTGTTTTTTGAAGAGGCAGCTCTGCACGCTGCAGGGACGTGCGGCATGGGCACTGGGAAAGAGCCTTCCATTCCGCACTTTGTCTTTGTGCCACTTTCGAGTTGAACTTGGAATTTTTTGTTTGTTTTTTTTTTGGATGGTGCCACATACTCCGGTGAGAAAAAGTGAGTTGCAGTTTGCAGCAGGTCTTTTCTCAAACGAGTGGAAATTAGGGCTAGTCCTTTTGAAGTCCAGGAAGGATTTCAAATGTCAGTGGAAAGTAAATGAACGCACAGCATGGCCTTTCGAACAAGGTTTTCCATTTTCACGGTCTCCCCCATGCGTTTTCGCACGTGGGTGATCTTTCTTCGCTCCATACAGGACAGCTGGGGTGATTGCCCTCATCAGGAACATCAACTCAGAATGAGTGCCCTGGGTGAAGGACAATGTGTGAGAAAATTGCCTGTGGGAAAAAAGTGGATGTGTGAGAAAAATTGGAATTCGTGGATTTTGAGCTGGGCATTGCAATGGGCTATTATGATTTGTTTCTCTTTCGGTGTTCTCTCAATTTGTCTTAATTGTTCTCTGACGACCATTTTCTGTTAGGCCTACATCTAAATTTTCATGCCTCGCTGTGCCGCTCCCTCCACCTTCATTTTGCGACGGTTTTATGGCACGGACCAAAGTGTTTTTCTGGAAACAAAGCACTTTGGTTTTGTACACATTTAATGATTCGATTTCGAACACAAAAATTGCCCTTTTTCGCCTGTTTTATCTCCCTGCTCTCTTGCTCACTTTCTGCGCAGAGACACCCCTGCCACTCCCAAGACATGCCTCAAAATTTCCAATTTGGCCACTTGACCAGTCCTTTTTGGCACCAAAATGAAACCAAAAATAAAAAAAACCCCAGACCTCTGGGGGGCGCTGCCCCCCGGACCCCCTGCCAGGGGCTCTGCCCCTTGGATCCCCGCTGGGGCCCTGCCCCAGACCCCGTTGCGCCTGCGGCGGGCTTCGTCTGCCCCTGTCCAAGCTCGCCGCCCTGCCTCGCCAAGATCCTGGCTAAGGGACTGTAATGGAACACAAAAGGGTCACATCATCTGCATAGGCATAGATGACACTATCAGTGCGTAAACTAAATAAATCGTTTAAATATATAATAAACAGCAGGGGCCCCAGCACTGAGCCTTGTGTAACACCCATTGAGATAGCACGAAAACCTGAGGTGACCCCATTGAAATGCACACATTGAACACGACGTTTCAGGTATGAGGTTATGAGTGAAAGAGCACTGCCTCTAATACCCATGATCTGCAGTTTTGCCAGCAAACGATTGTGGCTTATGCAATCAAAGGCTTTTTTGACAGATCTAGCAAAGTGACCATTGCAATGCTACCACTATCAAGTGCATCTGAGACATAGTTTGTTTTCTGCAGAATTAGATCACCTGTTGCTCGCGAAGAGCGAAAACCATACTGTTTCTTATGAAGTACCTCATGCTTTTCTAAAAAGCAAGTTATACGAGAGAATATAGCTTTCTCGATAACCTTGCTGAGTGTGGGGATAATGGCGATAGGCCGATAATTCTCAAACTTGTTTTTGTTTCCCTTTTTATAGATGGGTATGATCTTAGCGAATTTATAACAACAGGGAAAAATACCAGATGAAAATGTGACATTAACTAAATGAACAAGATAATCAGCAATCTTTCATGAACAACCTTCAAAATGATAGATGATAAATTGTCATTAAAACAACTTGTGGAACTTTTAAGATTTCGGATGATGTCAAGAATTTCAGGCTTGTCCACAGGATGTAGGAAGATTGTCTTCTTCACCTGACGAACACCGTCTAACTCATCAACTGATGGATTAGCAACAGTGTGTGATAGAAAATGTTCATTAAATGTCTCGCATATTTGCACATGGTCAGTTATAAACTCATTTTCTTGGTTTAAGTCAGGGTTGTGAAATTGCTCGCATGAGTTATGGCCATGCCGACCCTTATTTATTGCGTCATTGATAATACGCCAAATTTTTTTGGGATTTCCATCTGCACGTTCCAAGGCCTGCTGATAAAACAGTTTTCTCAAATATTTCAGAGTACTGGTTAGTCGGTTTTTAAAGTCGTACAGACCTCTATAAAAAATTATCATGCGGGTGTTGCTTTGCTAGCTTAAACAACTCGTCTTTGTGCCTTATCTGAGTTAAAACCCAAGGAGTCACCCATGTTTTTTTCGATAAGCTATATCGATTTCGTGAGGTCACCTTCATAGATTCATTTATTCTTTGAGCTAAGGCCTTATTTAAGCTTGCAGCCAGCATCTCAGGATCAGACAGTTCGAGTAGCTCTGGATGATTGAAGGACGAAAACTTTTTTTGCAGGAGATTAAAGTCAATCATCAATCTACTGTCATACTCTGCTCTTGCCCGAGGAGGGCCCTCATCACGAATGGCGAGAAATGTACCATAATGATCTGTTATATCTGTTTGAACAACACCACCAACCAACGTCCGGCCATTTAAATCTGTAGTGGAACTCAAAAGAATATGGGCAATTATAGTGGCAGAAAATGCCCCTGGTACAAATGGGTTTGGAGCCACACGTGTTGGATGCACAATTATGTTTGTAGTTGAATTGCTGGCTAATATGTCCCTATATGCATAATTACATGCACTAGTTGAGGCAGTATCAATATTCATATCACCACATATAATCGATGTCTTGCCCTCAGAAGCAAAATCAGAGAGAAGAAGTGCCAACTCACTGTTGAAAATCATTGCTGAAGTACAGGGGGAACGGTATAGTACGACCAGTTGCAAAATGTTATTTCCAGAGTTCAGGCCAGGAATACGAACATGCACACTCATGGAGTCACAGGATGGCATATTGATTTTGACAAGCTCATAGTTAAGGCTTGAGGAAATATACATGCAGACCCCCCCATGGCTTCGAAGTAAGTCCCCTTTCAAAAGATCATATCTTGGCAATTGCAGGAAACCTACATCAGATGCCTGGATCAAATTTGTTTCTGAAAGACATATCACATTTGGTTGCACAGAGAGTGTTTGCAGAAAGAGGGCAAGACTATCATAGTTCTTTCTTAAGGTCCTGATGTTCATATGAAGGAGAAGAAGAGAGTTGGGTGAATCGCTACAAATTGAATTAAAGACAACTGGTGAGCATGAAATGGATGATACATTGGCAGGTTTTAAACTACAATCAAAGATGTGGCAATGCACCGTGCAAGATTTACCATTTCCCTAACATATCGCCCGTACCGAGAAGCTTAACGATTGTATCTCCATGGTGTGAGTAGAGTCGACATTTCGGGCGCATCTCCGTCCGTTAACAAGACAACCGCTGTCAAGACGAGACTCATCGGACACGCGACATGCCCGAAAAGTCGACTCAACTCACACCATAGAAATAAAATCCAAGGGCGGACTGGCCCACCGGGCGATAGGGCGATCGCCCGGGGGGGCCAAAAAATCCGGAAAATTTTACCTGTCGGGCGTATTCATTTTTCTTCCCTCTGTTGGCCAGAGAGTTTTGATCACCTGACTGCATCCCAACTCAACGGTTTTATTTTCGATAGCCTATCTTACTCAACTTCACACTTTTCACCAATGTGTTTTGGGCATTTTTCAGTTGTTCCGCACCTTCTTGGTCTGGAAAACTGGCGCCTTCACTCGAAAACAAAGTTCGCTCATCCTGCGTCCGTTTGGTGCTGTATTATGCTGGACCAGTTTATCTCTGTAGCAAGACAAACTGCCTGCATTGCTGCAAGAGAAGTGTGCCCACAAGGAGCTTTTGGAATTTCTTCAAATTGTTGAAAAAAATTCCCCAATTTGGCACAATTTTCCCCAATAACAGGGTCATTCATGTGTAGGTAATATTGTCATGTGTGTGAATGGCGATGTGAGAATATGTGATTTAATTGTGTTGCGATTTTCGAATTGGAATAGAGCATCGGAGCATCCCATCGACTGCAAAAAGTGAAGTCCAAAATGCAACACGATACAAGAATGGAACGAAAGCGAAGAAACAAAAATAAAAAAACCAGAGAAAAATAACAGAAACAAAAATCCCCATGTTTCGCATTCCTGCAAAATCCATTTGCATTGTTGTTTAGTGGGCAAAAATTGAAATTTCCCAATGATCTATTTCCCCAGGTCTTCTTCAAAAGGGAAATTTCCCCAAAAGAGGAATTTTTCCCCATTCGGCCACACAGTAACAGGAACGGGCAGGACACCTTTTTTTCCAACACATGTTCTTTTTCCGTGTGTTGCCAATGCAGGGATGAACTCGGCCTCCCCAGTCACTGTTTGATATCCGGTCGCTCGGGTGACCGCCGGGAACCACCGTTTCCGGGGCCGGCAACACTGCCGAAAAGGCGAAACTAACTCAAGTTATTCTTGATTTTCCCCAGGTTGTACCTACCATGCCATTTCGTTTTCCCGGCTGTCATTTTAACCGCATTTTTTATTCTTCGCCCGAATCTAGACTACCATTACAGGGATGGAATCCGGAAATTGGGAAAACATGAGCTCCCATATAGGCCTATTGCTCTTGTTTCTGTTTCTTTTTAGAAACATGGTAAAAAGCAGCAAAAGTCATTTACGAGTACTCTTGCAGTCATTTAGCAAAAAACGACAGAGGTTGGCGTAAAGTCCAATCGGCTACAACTACAGACTGTCTGTTGCATTCATTATCCATCACATGCATTATGTAACGTGCACTTCTTTGTTACTTTTGACAGCTTCTAGAAAAAGATATTTTGATTTTATTTCACAGGAGTAATGTGAACCAGGATTTCCATGTTTCCACCTTAAAAATTACAATCAACATTTTCCGACATCTCGAAATTGCCAAAAAGGGACCCATGCATGCAAGGTTGGATTGTGTTAGGTAAAATCAAAAGTCGGCAGTCTTGTTAGATTTGCAACTTGCCTCTTCTATTCAAATCCAACCCACATGCATGGATCCCCTTGACGGGTGTCACCAACTGCAAAATGGTGTCTGCCTGCGCCGTTGGCTTCCAAATCTTTGCGACAAATCAGTATTACATTTTTTTTTCAACAATAGACACGCAACACTGGTCACCGCCAGGACACAAAAGGAAAAGAAAGGAAATGGCGGTGGTCAAATCGCATCAGTCAAATGGCGGTGGTCGCCACGAGCCAGGCAAATGTTGAAACTTTTGTGTGTCGGTGAGTCACCGACACACAAAAGTTTCAACATTTGCCTGGCTTGTGGCGACCACCGCCATTTGACTGATGCGATTTGACCACCGCCATTTCCTTTCTTTTCCTTTTGTGCCATGGCTAGTTCCATGGCACCTTTCATTTAATTTTAGGGTTGTTGGTTGCATCGCTTAAAATAACTATTATGGGCAATGTTTGCTTGTGTGCCCTGTCTTTGAATTTTGACAATGCTGCCATGCCATGTTTCATCAATGCGAGTTGATAACTTCTGTTCTCACCTTGAGGGCTTCTTCATCCTGTGGCAACATTAACGTGGACCTTGAGAGTTTCTTTTCTTGAATAATTGGCTCACTTTACTTAGTGGTTGCCAATTGCTTGAACTAATTTGAATAATGCGGTGCCTTTGATTATTATTGCCTCGATGAACCAACTCCCTTCCAATAAACAGCAGACGACATAAAGTCGTCTATCTTTATTGATATTCTGTTCGCCAAAAGACTCCGTTTCAGTCTTAAAGCACTCAGTTGGCGGTGCTCATGGCAGTGGAACTTGGACAGTTGGTCCAGCACTGGCCATGCAGCTACCAAACCCTGTGTGTAATGTTGTTGCTGGCGATGTTTAGAGGGAATGGAAACACATTCAACTCCCTTCCCTTACCCAATGTCTGTTGTTTTACTTATTTTTCTTGAAAATTGTTTTGTCGGTACTTTGTTTGAATTTACTTTTTGGTGAAAAAAATTAATAAATACAAGAAAAAGAAAATACATTTCAAAATTATACCTACTCGTACCTAGCTGCGACACCTGACAAAATTTAGGGACAAACTAAAATGCGGACGCGGACCAATGGGAGATATGCCGTTTCGCGAAACAAGCGAATTACGCGGAACCACAGGTTAGGTTAGGTTGGGTTGACTTAGGTTTGAGTGCGTTAGGTTTGGTTAGGTTGGATTAGATTTGGTTAGGGTAGTTTCGTTTGGAGGATTGGTAGCTTGGATTCGCACTGCAGTACCAGTACGCAAATTCCGCGATTTCCGCATTTAAGAAGGACCCCAAAATTTACTCCGAGTCGCGTTTTAGAAGGACCCCTAAATTTACTCCAAGTGTCAACGTGTGTGGCTGTTCCATTTGCCAATTGGTGAGCACATAAATATATGTTTGCATGACAAAAAGGGGAAAATCAAGTTCGAAAGATGCAAAAAACCAAAACCGGCAAACGGATGTTGTTTTTCGGACATGAAAGGCAATGGGGGAATAATTCTGCTGTTCAAAAACCATTTTCAAAAACATCTCCAAATCACTCGAGGTCGTGATGACGTGTTGTATTGTGTACGGAAAAACTGTGTCATTTTACAAGTTAAGTTACGTTTCCTGCAGTGTTTTTTCCTTGCAGTGTTTTTCTTACCATGGAAGAAAAAAGCTGCAAGAAAAAACACAGCAGGAAGCGCAACCTTTCCAGTATGTAAAATCGCCCTAACGAAACTGAGTCAAAATTGCCGCATGATTGAATTTTCAGTTACACTATACATGTGCATGCTGCTGGAATAGTTTTCCACATTTTGAAAACTTCAGCCGACGCCTGGGCTCGAACTCACAATTCTCGCATGCGAGACGAGCGTGCAAACGATTGCATTACGAAACAACCTCGTTGAAGAAATCCTCGTTATGGTTACGTTAGAGTACATCATTCTAACAAAACCTAACCAAGCAAAATATTGACATTTGCAGCCACGGTATGCACTCGCAGCCATGGCACGCACTCACGACTTTTTCTCCCGGCCCATGCCAAAAAGCATGGGCTGCAGGGTTGTTTGTTTTGAAACTAATTATTGTTTTAAAACATTGTTTCAAACACGTTTTAAAACAAGGCTTTGAAAAAAACATTTTTTTTAAAACGAGTTTGTTTTAAAACAAAAACAGGTGTTTTTTTTTATCAAATTATTTAAAACAAAATCTTCCCTTGGAAATGGGCTAATTTTTACACCAGTAACATTTAAAAAAAAATAATATTTTCTTAAAAAAAATTTTTCTTGCATGTTATTTTTAATAGGTTTTTAAAAGAAGCATGTTCATGTCAAATATGTCACATGTTGTCTAGAAAATGTGTTTTTGCCGTTCAAAAATGGCAGTAGGTTCCTACTCAGAAATGAATCAGAAGATGAATGATAAGATGAAAAAAATAATTTTACTGAACAAATTTCACCGAACAAATCGTTTTTTACCTACTGAAGTCTAAAGCACAATAATTGAAAAATAACGAACAAATCAGAATTTTGCTCCAGGTTGCCTTGATCATGTTCACCATTACTTTCACTTATCAACTCCAGCTGTCCGGTGTCATCAAGTTCCACTGAACAAGTGAAACATCAAAATCACTCCGATCTCTCATTTTCCGCAGTTTTTCGATTTAACTCAATAATTATTATTGTCCACGTCACACTATCACAAACCTCAAAATTTCACACACCCTCATAAACTTGACCAACCACTTAATGGTGTGCTCATTTCATTGAAAAATGATTTGCAAGAAAAAACAATGGATATTCAAAACGTGACAATTCCCTACAACGTGGATGACTTTTAAACCGCGAATGGTTTGCCATTTGTCATGATTGTCCAGTTGCCACAAACCAAATAAATACCACGAAACACCATGAAGAAGGAGCAGGCGGATGATCAGAAATCAGAAGAAAACAGGATTTTGATAGGACTCATTGGTAAGTGGTTGTTTCTGTCTGGTAACATCTTGAGAAATTATTATCCCACCACAAATGATATGACCAAAGCATCAAACACAACACATGCATTTTATGATTATTGGAAGGAAAATAAAAACAGGGACCAGAAAATTGGTACTTACTTAATATTGGTGCAGGCATTCGGTAGGCGGGTACCTACCTACTGTTAATAAATGAGAAGGGACATACCTAGCAGAGTTAAAATGGAAAGGCATAGGTACTCGCACAAAACAAAAATAAAACAACCAGATTGGAAAATAAAGAAGTCCAGCAAATGCTGAGTGCCTATTTGAATGGTGTAATATTAAAAACAAGAATTGTCAAATGTTTTTCATGATTTTGGGAACATTTTTTTAACTCAAATTTAAAGCAAGAAGGGATGCATTTTTGTACACAAAAATTCTTTGTGAAACATGAAGCGTTGCACTTACCACTTGTTGACGGGCAATTTTAATTGAAATCTAATTCTCAAAATTTCCGGTGATATTCGTTATAGGTACCTAAATTTCCAGGGAATTTGTGAATAATTCCCTTTCGAACGTTTGACACTCAAAAACAAACAGGAAAAGAAAACGATGAAGGATGTGTACGAGGAATTGGGGAATATTTAAGCTATAATCGCCACCTGAACAATTTTCTCTTGGGGTATGGCCTATGGTGAATTCAGGTACATATTTCTTTTTTGTCATCACCGTCACAAAATTCTAATGGCAATGATAAAATTTGGCATGGTTGGTGAAAATTGGATTGTATTTCATCATTCTCTTTGCTATTTTAATTTTGTTGACTTTTTGAACAATGATAAATAAATAGAAATGGAAATGTATGGGACCCAACGAAAAATCCGAGAATTTTGGAATATCTCCAGCACCAGGAATATTTACACACCCCTAACGTTAGGCATTGATGCAAATTCTAGCACATCAAATGAGTTTATTCACGTATCCGCCAATTGAACCACAGGTGAAGTTGAGCTGACGTGCATTGTGTTGTGTGCACAAAATAATATGGAATCTGGCAGTGGCCAATGGGCAAATTTGATTTGTTTTTGCCTGCGTACTGCCCAACCAAGGTATGTTGTTGCATTCACTCAGGCTTCACTCAAAGTTTTACAAGAAAAAGGAAAAGATATTTGTTTTAAAACACCTTGTTTTAAAACAAAAATGTTTTAAAAGAAGTTTTTTTTTCTAGCTGTTTTAAAACAAAAAAAGTGTTTTAAAACATCCAATTTTGTTTAAAAACAAATGTTGTTTTTTTTTTCAAATGTTTCGTTTTTTTTTTTTGCAACCCTGCACAGGACAGACCACTGCTTCACCGCAAAAACGTCTGACACAACGCAAAAAAGAATCGAAACACTGAAAAATGGCTCAATTGGCGGCCATAATTGAATTTCGAATTCGAGCGCAGGCAAAATTTTCCGATCGCGTCGGCGGCTGGAGAATGACCAAATTGATTTCTTGTTGTGTTATCTATTCATCCGAGCCTGCTGTCAAACTGTCACCATCTGGACAATGCCATGCTGGAATCTTTCCGTTTTCTGTTTTTATTTCTCATCAATTAATAGCAGTAGGGATACAAACACAATGTTTCAGTCCATATTCAATACAATAATCTTATCAAATTATCTCAATCTTCACGTCGCCTGACCTGTTTCGTGTTCTTTTTTTTTTTATTTTTCTGACCACATTTCTTGACAATACCCACCATGGGTTTCTAAAACTGTACCGCAATCTCTCTGCACCGATGGTTTGCACTTGAAACCATGTTTTCTTTTTTATTGCCGATCGCGACGGCGTCTTATCTAAAGACAAAAAGATACATGTTGCCTCGGTGAAAGAACATGGACGACTTGATTGTTTTTGCGG